>PVIA01015486.1:0-22594 GCA_004024845.1 Tonatia bakeri | reverse complement strand
GCAAAACTCCCTGGGAGTTAACAAAGTGCTCTGCAATGACCTGGGGACTTCCACTATGCACCCAAATTGTAAATTTTCCACTTGCTGAGCTGTGTCCTCTGGAGGAAGAGGAGGAGTAAGTCCCTCTGCCCAGACCTCATGCCCTTGCAGGTGTCTCTTATTCTAAGTGTTTCTTCTCTAATTACATAAGAAGAGGAAGTGGTCCTAAAGACGGCTCCTCATAGGATTACAAGGGACAACTGTTACTATTTATCCACCTTCCTAGGAGGAAAGTTCCATCTAGATCACAGTGTGTTGATCAGTTATCACAACTGCAGGTTGGGATGAAAACAAACTCTTGGGGTTTCCTCTGAGCGCCTTGGGAGCCCCTCAAACTATCAGTGCACAGTGGATCTGCTTTCATCCTTGGATCCACAACAGCCTACATATCATGTCAGCCAATATATTGTATCTCTGTTCACAGTAGCGCAAGTACAGCACTACAAACATGCAGAAAAAGTATTTTTGAATTTCGGTGAGCTAAAATGTCCTCTATATGCTCAGCTCTAATTCCTACTGAATACCCAAGGCAGAAACCCTTTAGACCTTCAGCTGGAGACTATTCGCAGAGACATGGCGCTAGGTCCTAGTCAACAGGCCGGGCCCTACGAGCTCATCCCACCTCTGACCCTCAGTAGCTCTGGGGCTGTGGATAAACCAACCTTTTAAGTCTCAGTCTCCTCCTGTGAGAAATGAGGATAATACTGTTCCCAAATCACAGAACTCTTGGGAGGATTAAATTGGATAATATGGTGAAAAACTTATATGGTGCCTTACATATGAAAAAAACACAATATTATACATGGTTTATTCTCTGTGTATTTGTTATTATTAGTACTGTCCAAAGATGTAAACTCCAACATGTAGAGAAAAATGAAATCACCTTTTTCCTGCCAACATCTGTGCCCTTTCACCTACCCCAGGATTTTTCAACTTCAGAACTATTGACATTTAGAGCTCATAAGTCTTTTTTTTAATCCTCACTGAAGGACATTTTCTTTTTTATTGCTTTTTAAAGAGAGCTGAAGGAAGGGGGGGGGAGAGAGAGAGAGAGAGAGAGACATCGATGTGAGAAAGAAACATCGATCATTTGCTTGAGTAAATGAAATAGCCAGAATGGGAAGCAAACCAGCAACCAATGTATGTGCTCTGACTTGGAATTGAACCCAAAAGCTTTTGGTTTACAGGACAAACCTCCCAACAACTGAGCCATACTATGCAGGGCAAGGCGAATAAGTCTTTTGTTGTGGGTTTGCCGTGAGCCCCCAAACATGCCCCAGACAGTGCCATATGCATGTCTCCTAGGAGAGCAAAACCTCCCAAGTTGAGAACCATTCTCCTGCCACATCTTCTAAGTATCTTAGAAGGTCAACATTATTACTCTGATTTTACAGAGGAAATTGAAGGTAAGTTTTTAATAAATGGAACCTGAAAATGTTCCTTGCCATGGGCACAGAAAATGCAGTATGTATTTAATTTATTTCTTGAACAAATATTTATTGGGCACTAGAATGAGGATACAGTCTTTTGCAGAGTTGATGTGGTTTTTGGCTTCGTGAAGTTTACAATTTAGTGAGGGGAGAAAACAGAAGAACAGGGAACACGGTGCTGTGTAAGCAGCACTAACCTTGCGGCCTCAAGAAATAACATACTGTGTATAAAGTTCTAACCTAGTCAACCGAGTATCAAAATAAAAACACTGAAGCAGAAAGATTGTCTACGGGATGATCTGAAGGATAAGAAGGCAAGCCAGGGAAGATCCACGCTGGTGATCATGTGGATCCAGAGGCAAACCCCAGACCAGCCGAGAAAAGGAGCAAAACTTTGACTTTCCCCCCAATTTGTCTGCTCCTCACTGAGGCTGCCCTGTTTTTAGCAGATCGGAAACAAGCTCATGTTTCCAAATAGTTTGCCGTTTCATTGGTCAGTCTCTACCTTTGGAAATAAAATTTTGCTCCCCAAGATAACTTTCAAATATTGACAACAAAAGTTGTGTTTTCCTTTTCCTGTTTGTCTGAATGCTTCACTGACTGTGCTTCCTCGCTGGAAAACTGGGGAATATGAAAATAGGCTTCAGGACAGTGCTAGGTAAAGACAGAAATGTTCATTGAAAAGCAGAAAACTATTTCAAAAGCCCAACATAAATCAACACACAACCAACGCCCTTTGGAGACAGCAGGAGGTGGCCCTGCCAGCGTGTTGAAGATGACAGTAACAGCAGAATCTTTCCAGACCACTGTACTCTTTTCATTCGAATTGAGACTCAGAGCACTCAAATCATGGCAAAGCTTTCTGAAAAGTGTTTCCTTCCTAGTGCTGCCTAACAGTGTTTTATTTTTTTAAATAATTGATTCCAGGATCCTCTCTTTCAGGAGCGCTTAATAAACTCAGACTATAAAAATCATAGTTCAGAAAATAGGAACTGTCAATAAGCACTGCCGATTGCATAATGTAATGACACTAGGACGAACCTAATAAAATCTTAATGGTGTCAGCATCGGCTGGATTGAGACAGGACAGCACCATGCATGAAGTGATACAGAGGCAAAAACTCACATCAAGACGGAGTCACCTAGGAACGATTCTCAGTTTACATGAGACTTAGAACTTGTGGTGTTGGGGAGTTTGTGCTTACAATGAGACACAGGCAGGTGCAGGGTCCATAGTCCTCCCTACACTACAAATGTCTTTGTTACAATCTGGAAACACTAAAGCAATTTTAGATTTTGTGCACGTTTCCACATTCCTGAAGATAGGTTATAAATACTGTGCACACGACAGTCAGGAGAGTTCTGTAGTTAGCTGGTCAAGATGTGGGGATTAGCAGAGGAATTTCGGAGAAAATATAACAATAACCACCCAGTAACTTGAAATCGTTTTTCCATTTCATCCACTGAGCCCCTAAGTTTCTCATTAGGCAAATATTTTTCTTTTGCTAAAACAAAGAGAGAGAAAGAAGGGAAGAGAGGAGGAGGGCAAAAGGGAGGGAAAGAAAGGAAACACTTTATTTAAACAGTTGACAATTTCCTGGCTTCAGTCCATCTAGAATTGAAAGCATTAAAATTGGGGGAAAAATTATTCTCCTGGCAAGCATAAAAATCTCTAGCACATTTGAAGAGTTGTTCTCCCAAGACTTCTAACACAGTTGGTTCAAATAATGGGGATAAGTGTAGAACAAGCAACTAATGTTACAAATGCAAATGCATAAACTTGGAAGACATTCGTTATTGCCACAGGCTGCTCGAAACCTCTCAATCCACTAGGGAGCTCCTGTTGACCATCCCTTGGGTCCATAAAAATCTGCATAATCTAAACTACGGAAGGAGCCTACGGAGTGTTCAATGAACCCAGTGGTGAACCAACAATAACAGGGAAGAATTTTACTGAAACAACACCAATGGAATTAAAGGGAAGAAAAAAAGTATATGGTACATACAGAATGGACCTCCTATGCCTCATATCTATGTACTTTCAAAGGGTTCCTTAAAGTTCATTTATTCTTATATTTAACATTTACATGTTTTTTGCTCAGATACCGAACACCTAATGTTTCAGTCAATGAAAAGAACTGATGCCTTAGCCTCTTATCTCTGGGAAAGATTTTTTCCACTATTTGATCCAGTGATTTCCCAAACCTGAGAGTCTGACAAAACACTAGGGTAAGATGATGAGAAATGAAGATTCATGGGTCCCACTATGAAGATTCTGGCTTGATGTGTCTTCAAAAACAGCCTGGACATGTACATTTTGTCAAATGTCCCCAGGTGGGTATGATGGTCAGCCACTGTAAGCTTCTATTACCCAGACACCCCCTGTCGGGAATTGTTTTCAGGGCATTGATACAACTGGTTCTTCTTTCTGCTGGATCAAACCAACATGTGAGAGGTGAGTACAGAGCAAAGGTTTGGAGTCAGAATTTAGCTTTGATCACAGCTCAGCCCCTCACTAATAGCATGGAAATAGGCCCATGACTGAACCTCTCTGAATCCCACTGTTTTCACCTCAAGAGAAGAAATCATGGGAAAAAACTAATAGAATATATGTAAAGTAACTAACACTGTCAAGTAGTTAGTGATTAAATAAACTCAATAAACTGTAATTTAAGAGAAGCAGAGATGGTATAATGACCAAGAGCAGGTTCTGGGGACAGTTGACCTATTCAACTTTCCCACTTACCTGCTATGCTCACCTGGGCACTTTGCTTCTCCTGCCTAGGCCAGCGTTAGCTTACATGAGAGGTGGAGAAAATAAGTATAATCTCTCATGGTTGTTATAGGGCTATATATCACTTAGAATACTACCTAACACATGGAAAACCGAATAATTATGTGCTGGTCATTCTTGCTAGTAGCTTAAAAACAATAACAAGGGAATATTACTCAGCGATAAAAAGAATGGAATCTTGCCATTGTTGTGAACATGGGTGAAACATGAAGATATTACGCTAAGTAAATTAGTCAAACAAAGGCAAGATACTACATTATTTTACTCATATGTGGACTCTAACACAAAACCAAAAGAAATTCGTAAATGAAGATAACATTGATGGTTACTAGATGGGAATAGTGTTGGTGGGAGTGGGACAAATTGGATAAATGGGGTCAACTGCACAGTAAAAATGCTAAAAAAGAATTTTAGTGGTGATAATGTTGTAGTTCATATAGATGTCAAATTGCATGTTGTACCCCCGAAATATATAAAATGTTATATGCCAATTTTACCTCAATAAAAAATAAAAACAAAAAATAATGAAAGTCTCCTGCTCCAAGGAGCTTTTGTCTCTAATTTGTAGAGAGTTGGTTTGTTTAAATGTATCAAATTATACTGTCCTCTCTCATTTACTATTTTGATCATAGTTCTTTCCTTTGAACATAAACACATACACCTCTCCATTCATTAATCCTGCAGATAAGTGGAGATATTGACTGGGTCTCTGAGATCTTCTCCTTTCCTGTGGAAATGTCTCATTTCTTCCACGTCCTTCAGACTCAGCAATGCTAATGCCTTGACTGGTAATACCTCTCTTGGTATGTGTTACCCAGAGTGGAAAACAAGCCTCGCAATGTGATCTGACCAGCACCAGCAAAGCCCAGCAAACACCTGGGGAATGTTCACTTCCTGCCAGACACGGAGGTAGTTACTAGAAAGATAACTATCGCATGGCCCTTGGTGTTGAAAAGAGGTTCATGCCAGATCAAGGCATTCTTTATATAAAGCTCAGTTTAATTCCTAAAACATTTTAATGTTTCATTTAATCCCACTATAACCCTTAAGAACTATGTATATCAACCTTGAATGAAGTCCATAGAAATGAAGCAAATTGCCTGAAGACATATAGATGATTTGGGTAAAATTTCCTGTAAGAAAATATGAGCTTCAGGTGTGATGTTATGAATGGTGTTAATTATAATAGTATTAAAACCAACACTTACTTCTCTGCTGAAATGAAGGCCCCTTCCCACTGCTTAAATTTATAAGACTAGCAGTAGCACAACACTGAGCTAGATAACACTTCCAAGCAGGACTGGTGTGTAGATGAGGGGTAATTAGCCAGGGATCCATTATCCACTCTCCCCACACCACTGCATGGTTCAACAGGAGCGGGAAACCAAGTGGCTGCCAGGTGATAAGCACCCTACCATTTGGGTGTTAAAGATTAGGAGTGCCTGAAAGTCTTGATGGGCTACCTACAAGATGGTAGCAAGACAAGTAAACTCCCCTTGCCTCCTTCAGTGTCAATGAGTCCCAAATCTCCTGCCACCACATTCTACAGCTTGAAAATGTCTCTATGTGTGGTTACTGAGGGAAAAGCTGTGGAAGCTGAAACTAATCTCCAAATGTCCTACACATGGACACCTCACATTTACTAACCACTTGGGATGAGATGTCATAGGTATCAAGAGTTCCTTGAATACCAAAGGGAAAATACCTGTAGAATATGGCATCAGTAATCTACGAAACAGCAAATGTAGGGAGAATCTTGCTAGATCTTTTTCTTTCCAAAAAACTGTGACCATCCAAATCCAATAAGAACACTAAACTCCAGAAAGTTTGAAAGCTTTCTTCTTCCATTGTCTACACTACAAATCAAACACACAATGATAATTCAGAAGGCAAGTGTCTCTTTCTATGCTGTCCCTCAGGCTGTCATGCACCCAAGTACAATCTGCCAGCATTTGCCTAGAGTGGGGAAAGAGAATAAGTCACCCTGCCTCTCCCTTTCCCCGTCCCCTTCTCTTTAGGAAGGTAAAATAGGCTGACATGGAGCAGAGATTTGAGGTTAATATGTATACTAGGACCACCTGAAAAAAGACATCATCAGCCTAATGTGAGACCTCCCCATCTAGCAAGCCTATTATACTTCTCTGGAAAATACTTTCTTCCATTCTCCTCAAAGATGGCATAAAGATTCACCCTTCGACCTCCAAACCTTCTCCCCTCACTCTCTGTAGACAGCCTAATTTTAATCTGCAGACGACTAGACCACATCAGACAGGATCTTCCATGTACTTCTGTTGACAAACATATGAGTCTACCTGCATCTGCACCCACTTTCTTTTTTTAACGGTTGACAATATCATTGCTTCCTTGGGGCCCATGCCCTACATGCCTCTCCAGAACATAATTTTCTATCACCTCCTTCTCTGTGTGTGAAACCTCTTGCTCTCAAACTGGATCCACTTTTAAAAATTCTCCAGTATTTTCCACTTGTAAAACTCCCTTGACCCCAAATCCCTTCCTCCAGCTGTTATCACATTTCTCTCCTTGACTTTATCCAGATTCCTAATAGAAAACAGTCCATCATCCATATCTCTGTCATCTCACATCCCACCATCTTTCACCATCACAGTCCATACTGGTTGCTGCCCTACTTTCCCATAAGCATCTCTCACTGATGTCAACAGTCAGTCCCCCAGGTTGCTAAAGTCAAAGGGTTTTGCCTGTCTTCCTCCTACTTGAGCTCAAGGCAGCATTCAGACCTGTTGTGCATGCCCTTTTCAAAACATCATCATTCCTTGGCTGCTATGACACCAAAAGGTGCTGGCTTTCTTCCTATTCCTTCTGCTATTTTCTATTCTGCAGGCTTTCCCTCTTCAATTGTATGCATTCGGTATGAGTCCAGTAAACTTGGGTCACATACTGGTCTTATTTTCCCTCTTTTTTTTAAATTTTATTTATTTATTTTTAGAGAGGGAAAGGGAGGAAGGAAGAGAGAGAGAAACTTCAATGTGTGGATGCATCTCGTGTGGCCCCCACTGTGGACCTGGCCTGCAACCCAGGCATGTGCCCTGACTGGGAATTGAACCTGTGACCCTTTGGTTCACAGTCTGTGCTCAATCCACTGAGCTACACCAGCCAGGCCTTATTTTCCCTTTTTAGGAAATAATCTCCAAGTCTTAAGCTTAAATTGTCATCTTAAGCAAATGGAGCATACACTTAAATCTACATCTTAGACTGTCTTCTCAGCTCCTTACTTCTACATCCAACACCCACTTGATTTATTCACTATGGTGTTTCAAGATCACTTCCAATTTACCATTGATGGTTTGAGATATATTTACATGCATCGTCTCCTAGTAAAGCAATGCATTTTATGTAGTTACTAACCCCAAAGAAGGACTGAGTGCTCCAAGTTAAGTAGCTACTCCAAGGCCAATTAGCGAATAAGTGACAGCTATGGGATTTGACCTTGGGCATGAGCTGAACAGCCTTGTTCCTAACCCATGTCCTGGCTCCCTACAATTTCCACACATCCAGAGACAGCTCTGTATTGGCTCACTATTGTTTCTGCAGCGCCTAGAGCAGCATCTGGCAAGCATTCAAGAAGTGTTTGTAGAATAAATGAACAAATCAAAAATGATCTTCAGATGAATATTTTGTCTGAAGAGGCCATCTATAAAAACTTTTTGAAATCTTCAACTTGAGGTTCCCCTAAGGAATTATTGAGTTATTATTTCAGAACAGACTTTAAGGGGTTTAAGCTACTCTAACCTATCCAGAGAGATTGAGGGATCAATGGAGAAATGCATGAATAGTCCCTGAACACGAAGCTCAATGACCTTAGAGAAAGGTGTAGAACATTCAACCAGTAAGTACTTGCAATTACAACAGCACTTTCCCTATTTTACAAAATCACATCAAATTCTGTGCTTTTATTGACTGACAGTACAGCTGACCTGTGTCAGTCAGACCCATCGTTATAAACTTCATTTGCTGTAAGGCATGGCTGATCCCACTAGATACCTAACAGTACAGTTCTGTGATTTTTATGACCCAAATGCAGATAAGTCTTTATGATCTACCACATACACACACATATAGACACACACACACACACACACACACAAACATGTTTCCGCTCATAAGTCACCAACAACATAGGTATTTTCATAGCGTCAGGTGACAATTGAACTATGCTTTAACTGCATACCACGTTATCACCTCACAGAGTTAGATCCACACAGAATAGGCCAGCATGTTTGAGAGCTATAGAAATGTTTAGGCACTGATTTGAAAGAATATATGCACCTCTATGTTCACTGAAGTGTTATTTAAAACAGCCAAGATGGAAGCAACCCAAGTACTCATCACCAGATTAGTGTATAAAAAAGCTGTGGTAAATTTACACAATGCAGCAGAAATAAAGAAGGAAATCTTTCCCTTTGAGACTGCATAAATGGATCTGGATCTGATGAATAATGTGCTAAGGGAAAAAGCCAGTCGGGGAAAGATAAAAACCATATGCTTTGACTTATATGTGGAGTGTAATAAACAAGATTAGCAAACAAAATAGAAACAAACTCAGATAACAGAGAATAGTCTGACAGCTATCTGAGAGGAATCGCTCTTGTGTGAAAAAGATGAAGAGAATGAGCAAAGAAAAGAAACTTCATAGACACAGACAACAGCATGGTTATTACTAGAAGGAAAGAGGGGTAGGAGGGTAAAAGAGTGCAAAGCAGAGATAAATGGTGATAGAAGGAGACTTGAATTGGAGTGGTGAACACAGAATATGACATATAAATGATTTATTATAAAATGATATGCCTGAAACCCATATTATTATATTAACCAATGTCACCCCAATACATTCAAAAACTAAAACTAAAAATAAAAAATAAAAGTGTTTGTAAGCAAAAAAAGAATGTTTATGAAAACTATAAACTGAATCCAAAATATAAACATGATCTAGTTTCCGACCAAAATATTTCACCATACGTGTGATATACATAATGACAGAAGATTGGGTGTCTCCTTCATTAATACAGACTTTAATCCATGATATTGATTAGCACATGGAATAAAATTAGACAATATGTATTTCCAAGTGAGTTATCTAGCATTGAGTCTAAAATGCGAAAAATTAATTGCTGTAGCCTATTTCGGTGTCACAAGGATGGTCTGGAATATAAATGCTGTAAAGTTTCCTCACTAAGTAAGCATTCCTCACTAAGTAAGCAGGCTTTATAGCGCATCTTCCTGTACTCAGGACAGCTGCTGTGCTGAAGTGTTAGGCTACGTTCTGTGGACTACTCCTGAATTTAGAGAAGAGGGGACAAAAAAAAAAACCAGGATAAAAACACTTGTTTCTTATCCTTGACCCTCTCCTCTCAAGGACATTTCTTCCCCTTGAAATGTAATCACATGAAGGTTGACATAAAATCAAGCAATTACAAAATACAAAATAAAACACCAGATGAGAAGCATCTGTATTATACCCAGTGTAGCTATACAGATCACATAAGAAATAATGAAAAGGAAAATAGTAAAAAACAAAATAGATTTTAAGAGTTACCTTAAAAAAATCTATACTGGTGACCTTTCTCATCTGAATGAATTTGAAATATGTTCCCCAAACACAGAGGAATTTGAACATACCAGTAGACCGTTTTAGAGGTTTGTCCACGGTCAGAGAGTCGCTTTCATTTACGCCACTGCGATTTTCAAACTTTACCACAAATGCATGATGGTGGTATTTTCTTAAGAGTATTCTGTTTCTTAGAAAACATCTCACATATACCCACAAACACATTTCTTATCATTCCCTGACACTTAAAATTTTATCATTATCATTCAGTTCCTTTGGATTAGAACGCTATCCTTTATAAACGGGAATATGTTCTGGCAGACATTCTAAGTCGCGTGAACTGTAACAGACCATTTCCAAAAGCTGGAACCTCACATTCATTCATTCGTCGGACAGCTGTTGTTGAATGACCACTCTGTGCCTGATGCAGTGCAAGGCCCTTGTGATGCAAGGTGGACCACACAGATGACGTCCCTGCCATCAGGAAGGTGATGGTTAGAGAGCAAAACAGAGAAAAATATTAAATGAAAACCACATTTGTGAGACTAGAGATAATGCCTCTGTGATCCATGTCAGGAAGGACAGAATGAAGCATGACGGATAATACTGGGAGACTGTAGGTGTGGGTTTAGATGTGGTGGTCGGGGAAGGAGTCCCCAGAGAACCAGGAATTGTTACTGGAAGATCCAGGATAAGGGAGGTCAGTGCTCAGGAAGGAGAAAGGCTAAAGCAATCATCAGGCCCAAGTGAGAGCAGGGGCAAAGGTGTCCAGGAAGAAAAGCCTGCCCACTTCCAGGAAAGACCAACCTGTCTGCAGACATCCTGTGAGACGTGGGGAGAGTGGGAGACCCAAGATCCCCATGGGCCTGCTCGAGCCAAGACTCGTGGCTTTGACAAACCTCTTCGATGTTATGGGAAGGGGATGTTATGGAAAGCCTGCACTTAAATGGACTAGGGCAGGGAGGGTGTGTGAGAGAAGATAAAGATCAAAAGGAACCACCTTTTTCTGTACAGTAATGGTTGAAAGATAACAGGATGGGCAGCATGATTAACTGGAGCAGGAAATTTGATCAAGAGTAGGAGATTGGATACAGCTGAAGGGGGTAGGATTGAGGATGGGAGGTGGACGTGGTTGGGGCGGAGGGAGAGTGCTGGGAGGGAAATGGAGACAACTGTACTTGAGCAAAAATTTTTTACAAAATCACTTGAGAGAGAAAAAAAAAAGAATAGGAGCTTGGAGAGGAAAAGTGAGCTTGAAGCTTCTCCTGTCAGAATTTTCTCTTCGAAAGTTCTGCTCCACAGAGCCTCCAGAATACACCAACCATACACACACTTATTTTTTCCAACTGCTGCAATTCTCTTTGGAAATAAATGATGAATGAATAATAAATAAATAAAAGAAATACAGCTTTGACTAAACAAGAACTCTGACGACAAAGTGAGACACCCCTGCTTGGTAAAGACAGCCACGTAATTAATTAGAAGGGTCTCTCCCCTTCCACCCCGTGAACTGAAGCCTGCCCCCCTGCTTAGCAGAATGTCCCTTACCCTGGGGAAGGTGCCGACCACACGCTGTTCTCTAACAGGTAAGTAGGTCCTCACCTATAAATTATTCTATGTGGTGAACAAAAGCATTGGCTTTTTTTTTGCCTGAAGCTATGAGCACAGCCAGGAAGGCAACCATAGATAATTTGAAAAAGCAGCATTTAGTGACCCGAGTGACAAAAACCTTGTTAGAGAGGTCCAGGGTCTGACAGGGCTACATCATTCACAAACTTCTGTGCTGTCTCACCCGGGCACAAGAGTGGAGCTGCTGCCTAGGTTCGCTGCAGGGAAGGCTGGGCCCCAGTCAAGGGGTCCAGGAGCCTGTGCATTATCTGCTTCTACCTGAAACCTGCTCACACGTTTCCAGACCCACGTCTCCTCACAAAGTGGTGGCGTGGTCTGTTTGGAGACTCAAAGGTGCAGAGACCGTGAGTATTTAGGATCAGGGATTAATGAGGTACATTCCCAGGTGAAACGGCTGCCTTGCCTTAGCTAGCTCTGGATATGGAAAAGCTCTGACCCAAATACTTTCTCAGAACATTCTGTCCCCTTGACTCTCCTTCTCACTCTTCAGGGAATTCAGAGCATGGGAATAATTTCAAAACCGGTAGGAGTTCCTGAGGGATCTGCAACTGACCACAGGACCACCCACAGACCTGTGACCCACACCCTCCCATCAGGACAAGGGGTATGCAGGGCGAACGTGGCATAAATGTCTGAAGCCTGGAGAACTCCCCTAGGCTATGACTTAGGTAGACAAGTTCCAGAATTTGTACCCCAAACCTCCCAGGGCCTAGGCGGGCTTCTTCAGTGGGTCTCTCTTTCCAAGCTTCCAACACCTTTAGGCCCATGTATGTGGGGGAAGGAGAGCACGTGTCTGGTGGGTGTGTGCAAGGCCCCTTAGGGTTCAGGATGGAACCCCTGCTGTGGGTGAAAAGGCCGGGGACTGGTTCTCTCTCTGCTCTTCACTTTCCATGCAGAACTTGCTGGTCTGAGGATTGTAAAGTCAAAGCTGCCTGGCCTTCCACAGCATTCTGGAAGGCTGACCACTGACACACGGGAACTGCACATGTTCAAAACACGTTGTTGGTAAGATTTACAGCTTGCTAAAGAATAGAGATATGATGGGCCACTCTCTCACCCTTACCCAAGGCCCTACAAGTGTTTGGGCAGGCTGCTCACGGCCGTGGCTCTTCAGGGATGAGTTACTGAGTAAACAGAAAAATTGCCATGGTATTTTATCTCCTAAGCATGTCAGTATTCTCAAATATTGGTAGAATTGCTAATTTAACAAATGTAGTAAAAATTTAATTCATTCATTCACTGTTGAATGCCCACTGCAGGACAGGTAGCAGATTATTATAGACTAAATTGTGTCCCCCAAAGCTCATTTGTTGGAGTCCTGACCCCCCAGTACCTCAGGAAGTGCCCAGTGTGGTTAATAAGAAAAGTAGAAACAACGGACTCGAATTGCATCTCACGTCTGAAAACCACTGATGTGCCTGAGTCTTCTAACTCAGTTACTCCTTCATCTAAACGTCTATCTCAGGAGGGACACATTCATGGGAAGAAACAGTACACACCCAGTTCAAAGCTCGCTTGACCCTGTATTATGAAGAGTCAACCCTAGTCTGACATAGTGCCCTGATATCTTGGGTGGGAGAGATATCATCTGAAACCCAACAGATTATGCATTCTCAAAGAGGGTTTTATCACTGCCAGTGGGTAAAAACTGGGACTTGTGGAAAGAGGAAAGAATCTTAAATGTTACAAGAGTGGATAGCCCTCCAAACCGTGACAGTACTTAAACAAATATACAATATATCTGCAATATTACAATGTTGTGAGCAAAGGGGATCTTCAGGGGAAAAAATAAGAAACCTGTTTACTGGCGTCAATGATGAAAACAATGTTTAGAGACACCACCACAGCCTACCAAGCATGGAGGAATAACAACAGCTATCATGTGCTGAGTGTGGTGTGAAACTGTGAAATGCAGGAGGCCACTTGTTTGAGGTTCGCCAACTCATTAACTCTCACGACGAACCTATGAGACAGACATCATTATCATATTACCATTTTAGTGATGTGGAAACTGAGGCATAAAGTGTTTACAATGGAGGACCCTGAATAAAAAGAAATTATCTTCCAGGGTGTGGGTCCCTTAGTACAGGCTTCCCCATGCTTGGTGAGTATTCTAGAAACCCATCTGTACCAGTGTACCAGCTGGTGTCATTGCAAGAGGCTGTGCTTGGCTTTAGTGAATTTTGTTTAATACTCTCTCAGCCTGTTTGCCCATTTCATGACGGGCGATTTACCAGCGCACCTGCCACATCACACTGAGTGTTCAGGAGTTTTTGACTGAAAAGGACATGACTTTTTGCCCCACCCCTTCTTTCTTCTGGATCTCACCCTGAGCAACTTTTTTTGTTTTTCTTAATGAAAAAAGTCCCCAAAAGGAAGTGTTTTGCCAGTGTGGAAGAGATGAAACAACAGATAGATGAAGCACCCCAAATCGACAAGTTCAAACACTTTTGAGAAGTGGAAAAAGTGTCCTGATGCACGTATTGCATCAACTAGAGAGGACTTTGTAAGCAACTGAAGTTTAAACATGTAACAATAAATACAGATTTTTTATAAATAGATTCCTATTTTGGAGGGTCCACCCTTAGGAGTAGTTTTCCCAAAATTACACAAACTAGATATTCAGTAGCTGGCATATATGTAACAGAAAGTTCCTTACCGATGTTTCACTTTGTCAGTATTTTGGTCAACATACCAGAGAGGCACTGTTCGCTCAGGCCCTAACGAAGTGCTCCGACTGCGCCCATGACCTACTGGTTCTTGCAGCTGCTCAGTATTCCAGCATTTTCATGCATGCTCTTGACTGGCAGCTCTATGTTTACCAAGAGATCCCAACTTTTGTACTGTAGTTATAAATAAGAACAAATATTTTCTAGAAAAAAACATAAAAGAAGAGTATAGAAAGAGAGTTACTGGAATGGAAACCTAGTTGAATGGTTTAGGAAAACATTAATGGCAAATCAATGGGAGGTGGGGATCAGGAGGACAGAATTTTAAAAATACATTGTAGTTCTGTGTTCAGATCACTCTCCAAGTGCTTAAATGTTTTCATCCCAGTATAAGAATGCACACAGGAAATCAGTACTGATGTGTTTGGTGGAGAAAACAATATTAATTCAATCAGTGGTTCCACAGGCTGAAAAATACCTGGGCACTACACATGAAAAGCTTGGCAAATTCATGTCTACTTAAAAGTTTGTGTGTGTGACTATATAAGTTATTATTAAACATTTAATGAGCTGTTAATTTAGCTAAAGTAATTTCCCACTTATGTCCAATTGACATTAGATGACTTGTATACTATATACATTTTCAAGTGCATAATATGTTTCTACCAGTCTTAAAACCTAGAAAACCTGTGATTTACTGTGGCAAATCTCAAGCAAAAGTGACGAGCGCTGTCCAATGGAGAGAGCTTCCATTACTGAAATACAGAATGTTCCTTATTTCCAGCTGTATTTTTGAATTATTGGAAGCCAAATGGAGCTGAGAGAAAAGAAAACGCTGGGCTCCCTACGTGGTTTTTCTTGGAAAATGTGGAAGAGACAGAAACAGACAGAGATGACAGAGCGTGGGAGAGAGAGACGGAGACAGAAAGAGAGGGAGTTCCAGGTGTAGGTTTAAATAGTGTCAGATGGAGAGGCCTGGGTTGATATTAACAAGAGAGATGAAGTAGCACCTCTGGGCCTTGGACTAGTACTGGTCCCGGCCTGTTAGGAACCGGGCCACAAAGCAGGAGATGAGCTTGAATGCAATGCACTCGAATCATCCTGAAACCATCCCCCCACGCTGTTCCGTGGAAAAACAAATTGTCTTCCAAGAAACCAGTCCCTGGTGCCAAAAATGTTGGGGACTGCCGTTCTAGATGCAGGCACTTCAGGCTGCCTGAATTTCTTGCCAGCTGCATTGTAGTTAGACCCCAAAGAGCTCTTGGTCCTTAGAGGTGTCTTCTTTGTGACCAGTGGTGATTCTGAACCCTTCACGTCAAAGATTCAAGTTTTTGCTAACCAGCACTGACAGCCAGACCAGGCTGGGAAGGCCAAAACCAGGTCTCCCCATTTCCCTGGCTAATCCCTGCATTCCACCATTCAAACGTGCGCACACACACACAGCAGGAAAAACTAATTTCTTCCCATTTCCTAAACACTCTTTGAAGATATTTCTCAAGCACTGCTCGGAACTGCAGCTATTTAGAGCTGTTTCACTTATCTGCATTTCTTATGCTTTCTACCATTAGTTCAATTTCTAAAACAGTAAAAACAGACTAGGGGTCACAAGATAATAGCAGAATAGAAGGATATTTCTCATACCTGCTCCCAGACCAAAGTGGAAATAAAATAGAGACGAACTGTCACCTGGAATTACCAACTGAAGATTACCTTAAGAGAAGTCTTTTAACAAAGGACAGACAGAAACCACCTCGAGACTGGTAGGAAGGGCACAGTAGGAAAAGATGCTAGCCTGTTTCCATGGAGAGCAGGCTGAGGTGGTGGAGAGACAGCACAGCCTTGGGAGCTTACCACAGAGAGGAGTAAAGCCTGGACCCCAGAGACGGCTCCCGAACACAGAGTGCCAGAGCTTAGATCCACTGCCCAGGTAGCATCCAGTGGTGAAATGTGGCAGGGGCAGGGTATTTGTCTGTTAGAAAGAGGCGGAGAAAAAGCTACATTGCTGTTTTTTTTTAAAGGGCCAAAGCACAGGTTGTTCATTTGCAGCCACTCACCTTGGCCTCTGGCAAAGGGAAGGTGCAAGGCATTGGGTAGAGATGTGTGGGAACAGTTGCTGGGATCCCTGTGTCGGTCATTCACTGATATCACAGAAGACCATTTTTCTTGAGAAGAGCAAGCCTGCCCTTGTGGAATCAGCCTGGAGAAAAACATTACCCCACCTTGTGGGATACTGCTCATCCCACCCTCTGGAATCCTGCTGGCTTCACCCTGCATCTTTTTTCTCTTCTTTCTCCACCCTCTATCTTATTCCTGCTGAAGAAACAAGAACATAGGCAGACTCAGGGGTGTCAGAGACTGGTTTTGTCGTGCAACCATTCCCTATACTTTCCCAGGAACCAGACTGGTGCTTCCCCCTCATAGAACAGCTCATAGAATCACCCTCCCAGTTTCTGGCAGACACAAACTCTGGGCACCATAGGCCCCACCCACTTGCCTACTAGGGCCTCTATCCAGCCTACTTCAAGGAAATAATCCCTGATAGATTCTGATGTGTGGCTCGTGCGTGGGAAACCACACTCACCACCTTCCTTGAATTCTGAATGACGATCACCCCCCGACAGGAGGTCTAGGAGTCCCATCCTCCTGATTCAACCAGAAGTCCTTTCAGAAACAGTCATTCAACAACTGAGATTGACAGCAGGCCAGCAGACAAGAGGCAGGCTGAGTCAGATGCCTTGGAAGTTTTGCTGACCCACCCCTGGGTCATGTACTGGAAAAAGCCAGACTTGCAGGGCCTCTTGGCTGCTCCCATGTGTGGCCATGCCTAGCAGAGGCAGCCACAAAGTGCATACCCTTTGTACCTTCGAAAAGACTGCCGAGGGCCAGAGAAGATGGCATCTGATATTGGCTTACACCAGCTTCAGACAACATCAGAGCAGTATTCAAAGGGAGATCCCAGCAGGCAGAGGCTAAACTCGGAGATGAATTCTCTAGATGCTGAGATGAATTCCACTTTGTTATTTTTCATTGATTTGTCTTTTTCATTGCTTTATTATTTTTTTCATTTTCTTCTTTTTTATTTTTTCTCTCTATTTTTCTTTTATATCTCTTATTTTACCTTCTCATTTTCTTACTCTGTAGTTTTCTTCTTTCCTTGCCTTATTTTTTATTCTTTTTCTTTCTTTGTTCTTCTTTGTTATTTTCCTCTTCCTCTTCTTTATTCTTATTGTTTTTCTTCCTTCTCTCCTCTCATAACCATTTTTATTTCCTTTGGTCTTCTCATATCCTTTTTTTTCTTTTACTCTTCTATTTCACTTTTCTTATTATTTGCTCTTTTGTGTTGATTTTTCTGTTATTGTTGAGTTTCTTTGTTTGTCTTTTAGTGTTATTTTGTTTTGTTCTGTCAGAACCTGTATAGCAGTTTGTAAGGCAAGACATCCCAAAACCATCTCCCCTCTCCACAGTCCATGGAAAAACTGTCTTCCATGAAATCAGTCCTTGGTGCCAAAAATGTTGGGGAACTCAGATTATAAGGATGCTGAAGGAACTTAGTAAGGACTACAAAGAACTTAGTGGGACATACATCAACATGAAAAAGGACATGGAAACTCTGAATAAGAATCAGTTGCAAAGGAAGAATACAATATCTGAAATAAAGAATATACTAGAAGTAGTTAAAAGCAGATTAGATGAAGCAGATGATTGAATAAGCAATTTGGAAGACAGGGTCAAAAACAAAACAAAACACCCAGTTAGTATAACAAAAAGAATTAAGACAAAAAGAATGAGGACAGTTTAAGGTAATTTGGGGGCAGCATGAAACATAACATTATATTTCATCATAGGGATACCAAAAGGAGAAAAAAGAGAGCAAGGGAGAGAAAACCTGTTTGTAGCAATAATGATAAAAACTTTCCTGACCTGGTGAAGGAAAATCACACAAGTTCAGGAAGCACAGTGTCCCAATCAAGACAAACCTAAAGAAGCCCATACCAAGGCACACCATGGTTAAAATGGCAAAGTTTAAAGACAAAGAGAGAATCTTAAAAGCAGAAAGAAACAGTTAGTTACACACAAGGGAGGTCCCATAAGGCTGTCTGCTGAATTCCCAACAGAAACACTTTAGATCAGAAGGGATTCACAGGAAACATTCAAAGTAATAAAAAGCAAAAACCTGCAACCAAGACAACTCTGTTCAGCAAGGCTATCATTTAAAATTGGAGGAAAAATAAAGAGCTTCCCAAACAAACAAAAGCTAAAGGAGTTCACTACCACCAAAGCAACATTGCAAAAGATGTTAAAGGAACTGCTGTTAAAAAGAAGAAAAAATAGAAATAAAAAAAGAGAATAGGTATAATGAGAAAATATGGCAATGTAAGTAGCTATCAACAGCAAACTTAAATGTGAATAGATTATGTTCCAATCAAAAGACATAGGGTAGCTGAATGGATAAGAAAACACTATATATATATATATATATATATATATATATATATATATATATATATATATACACACACACACACACACATACACACACACATATACATGCATGCATATATATACATACACACATATGTGTATATAAATGTATATGTATATGTATAAAATATATATATTTATATATATTTGAGGCCTACGAGAGACCTACCTCAAAACAAAAGATTTACACAGGCTGAAAGTTATGGGATGGAAAGAATATTTCATTCAAATGGAAGTGAAAATAATTGGGATAGCAATACTTATATCTGACAAAAAAATTAAAACAAAGGCCAAAATAAGAGACAAAGAAGGTCACTACATAATACTAAAGTGATCAACCCAACAAGAAGATATAACCCTTGTAAACATATGCACCCAATATAGGAGCACCAAAATGTGTAAAGAAAATCTTAGTGAACTTTAAGGAAAAGAGCAATAGCAATCGTCAAAGTATGGGGATTTTTAACATCCCATTGTCACCAACATATAGATCTTCCAGACAAATAATCAACAAGGAAACAGTGACCTTAAACCATGTACAAGATCAAATAGATTTTATTGATATTTGTAGAACACTTCACTCCAAAATAATAAAAATACACATTCTTCCCAAGTGCACATTGATTATTCTCAAAGACAGACCACATGTTGGGACACAAAATAGCTTTAAAAATTCAAAAAAATTGAGATCATATCAAGCAAATTTTTGGATCACAGTGGCATGAAAGTGAAAATTAATCTCAAATTAAAAAACCCTCAAAAACATTTGAATGCATGGGGCTAAATAACATGCTATTGAATAAAGAACGTGTCATCATTTGATGTCAAAGAATAAATAAAAAATTACCTGGAAAAAAATACAAACAACCCAAAATCTCTGGGGCAAAGTGAGAAGAGTCCTCACAGGAAAGTTCATAGCATTACAGGCCAACAAAAGAAGCAAGAAAAATCTCAAATAAATGATCTAATCTTACAACTAAAAGAACTAGAAAAACAACAACAAACAACCCAAAGCAAATTGAAGGAAGGAAATAACCAAGATCAGGGCAGAAATAAATGACATAAAACTATAAAAAGCAATTCAAAAAATTAGTGAATGCAGGATCTGGTTTTTGAAAAGATAAAATTGACAAACGTTAACCACACTGATCAAGAAAAGAAGAGAGAAGACCCAAATAAATGATAGCAGACAGGAAAGAGGAGAAGTAATGACTGATATCACAGAAATACAGAGGATTGTAAGAAAATACTATGAACAATTATATACTAAGATATTGGATAAGCTGGGCAAAATGGATACATTTCTAAAAACATAGAATCTTCCAAAACTGAGACAAGAAGAAACAGAAAACCTGAATAGACCAATAAATACTAATGAAATGGAAGCAGTGAGAATAACAAAAAAATCCCAACAAAGAACAGTTCTGGACTAGGTGGCTTCACTAGTGAATTTTACCAATCTTTCAAAGAACTAACACCTATCCTTCTCAAACTATTCCAAAAAATTCAAGAGAAGGGAAGATTTTCAAGTTCTTTTCAATAGGTCAGTATTATCCTAATTCTAAAACTGGATAAAGACACAACAAAGAAAGAAAATCATAGGCTAATATTACTGATAACATAGGTGCTAAAATCCTCAACAAAATATTAGCACAGAAGACCCATAAATACATTGAAAAAGATCATATGCTATTATTGAGTGGGATGCAAGACTGGTATAATAGGCACAAATCAATAAATGTGATTCATCACATAGAAATGTAGATAAATAACCACATGATCATATCAATAAATGCAGAACAAGAATTTGATTAAATCCAGTACCCATTTATGATAAACACTCTCAAAAAGTGGGAATAGAGGCAACATATCTCAATCTAATAAAGGCCATGTATGAAAAACGCACTGCCAGCGTCATACTCTATGGTCAAAAACTACAAGCATTCCCCTTCTGGTTGGGAACAAGATAAGGATGTCCACCTTAAGCACCCTTATTTAATATAGGACTGGAAGTCCTAACCACAGTGATCAGACAAGGAAGAAATAAAAAACATCCAATTTGGAAAGGAGGAATTAAAGCTGTCATTATTTGCAGTTGACAGAAAATCCTATAGACTCCACTAAAAACTATTAGACCTAATAAATGAAGTAATCAAAGTAGCAGAATACAAAACCAGTACTCAGAAAATGATGACATTTTTATACACCAGTAATGAACTATCAGAAAGAGAAACAAAGAAACCAATTCCATGTGCTATTGCAACAACAACATAAAAAGGTACCTAGTAATAAATTTAACAAAGAAGGTAAAAACCTGTGTTTGGAAAACTACAGGATACTGAAGAGAGAAATTGAAAATGATAAAAATAAGTGGAAGCATATCCCATGTTCATGGATTGGAAGAATTAGCATCATTAATATGCCCATACTACCCAAAGCAATGTATAGATTCAATGTAATTTTTAGTAAAATACCAGTGGTATATTTCACAGATATAGAACTATTATTCCAAAATTCATATGAAACCAAAAAAGTCCTCAAATAGGCTTAGCAATCTTGAGAAAAAAAAAAACAAAGTTGGAGGAATCACAATACCTGATATCAAGCTATACTATAAAGCCACTGTCATCAAACAGCCTGGTATTAGCGTAAGAACAGATATATAAATCAATGCAACAGAACAGAGAGCCTAGAAATAAGCCCACATATTTATTGTAAATTAATATTTGACAAAGGATACAAGGGCATACAGTGGAGTAAGACAGTCTCTTCAGTAAATGGTATTGGAAAAAATAAACTGACGCCCGTAAAAAATGAAATTATACCACCAACTTATACCATACACCAGAACAAACTCAAAATGGATAAAAGATTTAAATATATGTTACAATACCATAAAAATCCTAGAGGAAAACATAGGCAGTAAAATTTCAGAAATGTCATGTCGCAGTATTTTTGTCAATATATATCCTAAGTTAAGGAAAATGAAGGAAAACATAAACAAATGGGACTACATCAAATTAAAAAGATTCTGCACAGCTAAAGAAACCATCTTCAAGATGGAAAAGGAACCCACTGTATGGGAGAACATATTTGCCAATGATACACTGGACAAGGGTTTAATCTGTAAAATATATGACTCAACACCAGGAAGACAAATAATCTGTTAAAAAATGGGCAAAGTACCTAAATAAACACTTCTCCAAGGAGAACATACTGATGGCCCAAAGACATATGAAAAAGTGCTCAATGTCACTAGCCATCAAAGAGATGTAAATTAAAACTACAATGAGATATCACCTTGCACCTGACAAAAAGGCTGTGATTAACAAATCAACAAATAACAAGTGCTAGCAAGGATGGAGAGAAAAGGGAATTCCAGTGAACTGTTGGTTGGAATGCAGACTGGTACATCCACTGTGTAAAATGGTATAGAATTTTCTCAAAAAATTAAAAATGGAACTGCCTTTAGACCCGGTGATTCCCCTTCTGAATATATACTAAGAATCTTGAAATACCAGTTCAAAAGATATATGCACTCCTATGTTCACAGCAGTGTTATATACAAGAGCTAAGATCTAGAAACAGCTTACGTGCCCATCAGTAGATAAGTAGATTAAAAATTGTGGTACATTTATACAATGGCATACTATGCAGCATTAAAAAATAAGAAATTCTTACCTTTTGCATCAATGTGGATGGATTTGGAGATTATTATAGTAAGTGAAATAAGCCAGTGAAAAATAAGTACCATGTAATTTCACTTATATGTGGGATCTAATGAAAAAATAAACTAACAAGCAAAATAGAATCAGGGGCATAGAATCATGGAATAGACTCACAGCTCTAAGAGGGGAAGAGAGAAGAGAGGGGAGATGGGGACTGGTTGAAAGAAGGTGAAGGGACTGTCCAAAGAGCCGACATAAAGGACCCAAGGACATGGGAATGGATGTGGGGATTGCCTGAG
>PVIA01015485.1:0-22570 GCA_004024845.1 Tonatia bakeri | reverse complement strand
CTAGATTTGGTGTCTATTTTGGGATTTTTAATATTCAAACAAAAATTACATCAATAAATATAGCTTATATGCAAATAGTTATCTGAATAATGTCAATGCAGCCTTTTTACATTAATTTATTCATTCTTCTTTTGCTAGTATCCTGTAGGTTTATAGAGAATCTTTACACCATCAAATTTTCATATCCATACAATTATACATTCATAATTTATCATGGCTGGGTTCTTCTTTAAAATACATTCTAAGAAATGAACTTTAAGAGCATATAAATTTGACTGTAAATTAAGTGAATTTTGGCCTTTTTACCAGAGGGAGATGTTTTATGTTGTTTAATAATCACCATTTACTATCATGTATGTTATGACACATACATCCTGAGTTGCTTCTAATAAACTCATTATCTGATACAGAAAGGGGAACCTAGATGCAGTAAGTAAAGTAGAGTCTTTTAGGCATTTTCATTAAATCATAATAGTTGCTCAAAATAGATGTTCTTGAGTGTTTGGTAAAATTCACCTGTGAAGCCATCTGGTCCAGGACTTTTGTTTGTTGGGTTTTTTGGTTACTGCTTCAATTTCCCTAGTTGTATTCTGTCTATTCAGATTCTCTGATTCTTGCTGATTCAGTGTTGGCAGATTTTTTGTTTCTAGGAATTTACCTATTTCCTCCTGATTGTCTGATTTGTTAGCACGTATTTGTTTGTACTATTTTCTTACAACCATTTGTATTTTTTGGTATGGGGATGAGGGATGTCTCATGCACTTTTGCTGAGTTTGCAGATTGGTGCAGCCACGTAGAAAGCAGTATGGACTTAACTAAAAAAATTAAAAATGACACTGCTTTATGACCAAGCAATTCCATTTCTGGGAGTTTATGCTTGGTAATGGCAGCAAAGGAAACAAGCTTCACTAATTTCCTTGTCCTTGGAAACAATATTAGAAGTCACAACACCATAAAAGTTGTAGAGGAGAACATAGGCAGAAAAATGAAAGATGTTCTAAGCAGCAATATGTTCACCTATATGTCCTCTAGAGCAAGGGACATAAAGGAAAGAATAAACAAATGGGACCTCATCAAATAAAAAGTTTGCTCCGCTAAAGAAATCAGAAAAATGAAAAGGGAACCTAGCACATGGGAAAATGTATTTACAAATGATACCTCGGACAAGAATTTCTTCTCCAGAACATACAAAGAACTTATAGGACACCACTCCAGGAGGAAAAACAACCCAATTAAAAAATGTGCAAGAGACTACCGGCCAATATGGAGGCATAGTTAGACATACTATGCCTCCTCACACAACCAAATGAAGGAAACAAAAAACCCATCCAGAACTGACAGAAAATTGAACTGGATGGAAGTCCAACAACCAAGGAGTTAGATACATCCATTCATTTCGGTAGGTGGGGTGGAGTTGGACGACCGGCCAAGTTGGATGCAGAGCAGAGAGGAGTTTCAGCAAAAAAAAAAAAAAAAAGCAAGCATAGGCCTGCAGATCCTGGGTGCACAGACAGCAGCAGGCAGACCCTGGGCTCGGAGTGGCAGTGGGCAGAACCAGTGAGGTGTGCAGGGCAGGTGGCTGACCAGGCAGTCCCACATTGTGCATAGACAAACCAGGCGAAGCTGGGGAGCAAGATAGACCATGCAACCCAGGAACCCAGCGCCGGGAAATAAAGACAAAAAACACTGATTGAAAACACCTGTGGGCATTGAGGTGCAGGGAGAGACACCAAGCCTCACAGGACAGTTCATTGGAGAGACCCACAGGATAGTTCATTGGAGAGACACAACTGGAGTTCATTGTGTCCTAGAACATACACAAGTCCACCCACACAGAAATCAGAACCAGACGGGCCCAATTTGCTTATGGGAAATGACTGAAGGGACTGAAATCTGAGAGAGAGCAGAGCAAACACCATGGTTCCCTCTCAAACCCCTCCCCCCACAAACAATGTAACAACCCAGCAACTGGGTTGATCCATCCTGGTGAACACGTAAGGCTCTGCCCCTCACATGTTACAGGCCCAAAAAGACAAAAAATAAAAAATAAAAGAAGTCCCAAATGGAAGAACAGATCAAACTTCAGAGCAAATACTTTTAAGAGACGAAGAGATAGCCAACCTATCAGATGCACATTTCAAAGGTGATCAGGATGCTCACAGAATTGGTTAATTTTGGTCGCAAATTAGATGAAAAAGTGAAGGCTACGCTAAGTGAAGTGAAGGAAAATGTACAGGGAACCAATAGTGCTGGGAAGGAAACTGGGACTCAAATCAATGGAGTGGACTAGAAGGAAGAAAGAAACAACCAAACAGAAAAGAATGAAGAAACAAGAATTCAAAAAAATGATGAGAGATTTAGGAACCTCCAGATCACCTTTAAACTTTCCAACATCCAAATCATAGGGGTACCAGAAGGGGAAGGGGAAGAGCAACAAGTGGAAAAGTTATTTGAACAAATAATAAAGGAGAACTTCCCCAAACTGGCAAGACAAATAGACTTCCAGGAAGTCCATAAAGCTCAGAGAGTCCCAAAGAGGTTGAACCCAAGGAAGAACACACCTAGGCACATCATAATTACTTACTCAAGATTAAAATGAAGGAGAGAATTCTAGAAGCAGCAAGAGATAATGGGACAATCACCTACAAAGGAGTCCCCATCAGACTGTCAGCTGATTTCTCAAAAGAGACCTTACAGGCAAGAAGGGACTGGAAAGAAGTATTCCAAGCCATGAAAGGCAAGGACCTACATCCAAGATTGCTCTACCCAGCAAAGCTTTCATTTAGAATGGAAGGGCAGATAAAGCGCTTCTCCAGTAAGGTCAAGCTAAAGGAGTACATTATCACCAAGCCCTTATTATATGAAATGTTAAAGTGATTTATCTAAGAAAAAGAAGATAAAAAATATGAGTAGTAAAATGACAGCAAACTCACAGTTAATAACAACCACACCTAAAACAAAAGAAAAAGCGAATTAAGAAAACAACTAGAACAGGAGCAGAACCACAGAAATGGAGATCACATGGAGGGTTAGCAACAGGGAAGTGGGAGGAGGATAGAGGGGGTAAAGGTACAGAGAATAAGTAGCATAGATGGTAGGTAGAAAATAGACAAGGGGAGGGCAAGAATAGTATGGGAAATGTAGAACTTAAAGAACTTATGACACATGAACATGAACTAAAGGGGGGAATGTGGGTAGGAGGGGGTGTGCAGGGTGGAGGGGAATGAAGGGGGGAAATGGGACTACTGTAATAGCATAATCAATAAAATAAAAAGTGAAGATAAAAGAATTGAAAACAGGTGTTTGAACAAAAAAATGTGGGCAAAGTACATGAATAGAGAATTCTCCAAAGAGGACATACAGAGGGCCCAGAGACACATGAAAGAATGCTAGCCATTAGCGAGATGCAAATTAAACCCATAATGAGATACCGCTCCGCTCTGGTCAGAATGGCCAACATAACCAATCAACAAGCAACAAGTGCTGGTGAGCTTGTGGAGAAAAGGAAAACCTTAGTGCACTGTTTGTGAGAATGCAGACTGGTGTAGTCACTCTGGAAAACACTAGGGATTTCCTTAGAAAACTAAAAATGGAACTGCCTTTTGACCCAACAATTCCATGTTGGGATTATGCACTTAGAATCCTGAAACACCAATTCAAAAGAACCTATGCACCCCAACGTTCATAGCAGCACAATTTACAATAGCCAAGTGTTGGAAGCAACCTACATGCCTATCAGTAAAGGAGTGGATCAAAAAACTATGGTACAATTACCCAATAGAATACTACGCAGCATGCAGAAAGAAGGAGCTCCTACTCTGCAACAGCATGGATGGATCTGGGAGCACTAAGCTAAGGAAAATAAGCCAAGTGTTGAAAGGAAAATACCATAAGATCTCACCCATAGGTGGAACCTAATCAACCAAACAAGCAAACAAAAGATAAACAGAGACATTGAAATAAAGAAAAAACTGTCAGTAACTGGAGAGGAGGGGGGAGTGTAATAATGGAATAAAATAGGGGAAAGGTCATCAATGAACATACATAAAGGACATGTGGACAAGGTCAAATGATGGTAGGATAGAGGATGGGAGAAGCGGATGGGTGATGTGGGTGGGGGTAGTGGGAGAAAATGGAGACAACTGTAGTTGAACATCAATAAAAAAAGAAAGTGCTCATATTTTGAATAAGACATATTTGCTTAAAAAATACAGTAATTGTTTATACACAAAGTGACATATTATCCCAGAAATATTCCTTAAAAGTTGCTCTATTATTTTCCAAGAATATACTGGACTTCATTGCAGACAAGGCAGCATTGGAACTAAACCTTTTACAACAATAAATTTCTGAAGTTTTTTAGAACTCAATGGTGCATACATAGATTCGCTTTTTGGATAACTTTTTGATATGTAATGTACATGATAACAATAAATGATAAATATATAGCTAGATAAATTTAAAAGAAATACCCTTGTAACCAAGACAAAATAACAAATAAAACACTACCAGAATCAGCAGTGCCATCCACTAGAGAATATCCTTTTTTAAAAATATTTTATTGATTTGTTTTTAGAGAGAGTGGAAGCAGGGAGAAAAAGAAAGAGAGAAACATGTTGTGAGAGGGAAAAAGCAGTTCTTTGCCTCTTGTACACTACCCCACAGGAGACTGAACCTGCAACCTGGACAGGTACCCTGACTGGGCATCAAACTGGTGGGTTTTCATTTTGCGTATGAAAACCAACAAACTGAGCCACACTGGTCAGGGCACCAGAAATTCTGTTAAGTCACTAGTCTCTTCATCCAAAGGAGTAATTACATTCTGTATTATTGTCACGGTAGAACCGTTTTGAACTGAGCACAAGCAGACACCTAAAGTATGTGCGGCTGTAGGCAATTATACACTTGTTCACATTGTGCATTCAGCTGCAAAGATGTGATCTAGAAGCACTAAGCTAAGGGAAATAAGCCAAGTGTTAAAAGGCAAGTACCATAAGATCTCATTGGTACATACTCATTGGTGTAGAGAATTCTTTTGTACAACTATGTTGTTATTTATTGATCTACTTTAACCAGCATGGGAGGAGGTTGAGTTGTTTTCTCTCTTGTTATTACCAATAATTTTAGTGTGAACACTCTGGTAATATGCTTTTGTAGACACAAACACCCATTTATCTTGTATATAAAACGAGGAGTTGAAATGTGGGTGTGTATTTGAAATTTAGATTTAGTGAATACCTTCATACAGTTTTCCATGAAGTCTGCCAATCCATCTGGCCATAACACACTACCCACGTGTGAGTGCCCTGTTGAACATCCTCACCAGTAACTAACCAGATCTTTTCCTTTAACTGTAGCCATTATTTGGAGTATTTGATATTCCTGACAACTAACAAAGTTGAATATTCACTTTTACAAAGTGTGTCTCACAGCCAAAATTCACAACTGAAGGCCTGTTAAGTAGACCAGATTTAGGATGGTGGGACTCTTGCATCCCAAACACTGTCTGCTCTCACTGCCAGTTCCAGTTCAAGTCCAGTTGGACTACAGATGTAATGTATTCCGTTGGTATGAAAGTATTCCAAGCCATCTGCCATTGTCTCAATCATGCCCAGTGGGTATGTGCACTGATAGACTCATGTTAATATAATCCAGGATGCAGTAACTTGAATTGAGAATGAAGATGATCCAGTTTCAGCCCCTCATGTGACAGAGTGGAGCCTGAGGCCCAAAGAGAAAGAGTGGTTGGCTGAAGGCTACAGTAGAGTGAGATGGGAGGAGCCACTCGGACTGACTGTTGTTGTCATTGCCTCCACAGCTCAGAGCGTGGTTCCACAGAAGATTTCAAGCTCAGTTGAGTATGCTGCCTCTTCCTAAGGAGCCATGGGCTTGTAGATATCATGGGAATTATATCTGTTTTGATTTAACAATTTTCTAACCAGATTTTTACCACAGAGAGGTATTTGGTTGGATGATTATACATGGACAGTAACTGTCATCCCTGGTAGTGCTTATGTTTGGAGATATTAATGCCCGAGCACAAAAAAGAATGATAGTTCTTTCACTAGTCTTACAGTGAAAGACATTGTTACAATGTGTAACACTGATTGACTACACAAAATTAACTGAGGGAGACTACACTCTGAGGCCAGAGATGGAAGGGAAAGCTACAGATGGTGAGACAACAGTGTGGTTGTAGTCTTGGGAATGAACCCTACTGAAGTTAGGTCTCTAGCTGAAAGAAAGTATATCAAGTGTGTCTGGAAAGAGTCCAGCCATGGTTAATATAAGAAGAGTTTGTGTCACATTATTGTAACCCTGTCACCCAAAGAGAGTGGACTGGAATGCCCATGATTGAACAATGACCACTTCCTTGCACTAGCTGTAGTGGTAGAAGCACTGGGTGAGCATGTGTGCTGTGTGGCCAGAGCATTGAAAATGACTGAGGAAGTGGAGCAAAGAATCTGCATCAGACTTGAGGTTAAGTTCAACATTCCTGTGTAAACTGTTGGGACGGTTGATAAGAGCCACAGCTATGGGCAACTGGTGATTGGCAGCTTCATCTCAACAATGTGTGCCCATGTGGACTACAGGGTTGTTTCACTCAACATTTGATCAACCAGGTAACTGAGACCCCTCCAGCCCTGATTTGGCACCCTGTGACTCTGCTTTTTCCAAACACTAAAATCAGCTTTGAAAGGGATGAGATTTCAGACCTGCAATGAGATCCAGGATAATATGACAGGGCAGATGATGGCTGGGAGAACTGTGGGAGGTCGAAAGATGCCTACTTTGAAGGGGACTGAGATATCATTGTCCTGTGTGCAATGCTTCTTGTATCTTGGATCTTCTTCAGTAAATGTCTCTATTTTTCATATTCCATGAATGGATACCTATGGACAGACCTTGTACACCTCAGGTGAGTTTGAGTAGGAGAGAGGATGGAGTAGTGAGGAAAGCCTTCTGATAGTGAAAATGTATGTTAGGTTATAATGTAGATTACAGCACTCTTTATTGCAAGGGAAGCTATCTTTCCAAAAAGGGTCTTTTCTAGGTAGATCAGTGGTGAGGTAGGGCTCTGCCCAAAATGGGGTTTCATAGAGAACAATGGAAAAATGACCTAGTGGTGAGGAGAATCAAATGCTTTTTTCTAAGTACTGAGCAGAAAATGTTCAGAGTACATGAGTTAATTGTAATAGATAAATTTTAGTTCCTTTGTAGCTAATTGTGCCATTATTGCCAAAGGGATTATAGTTTTTGGGACAGGGACAAACAGAATACCATGAATTAGGTACTCTGGGATTAATGATCTGAACTCATTTCTTGGCAGTGTGGGTTCTGGGGTTAGACTAATAGAGTGGGTTCAGGGATTCGGCCTGCACATGGGAATGGTGTGGCCAGCATAGGTGGCCATGAGAAAACCTCTACTCAGCTCTAAGAGTGAAGGCAGGGTCAGGAAAGGCAAGTTCTGAGGTGGATGGCAGAGAACCCCACAGCCCCTGAGGCTAGGATGCACACAGGGTATCTGACTGTGGGGTGAGCAGGCTCTACTGCAGATGAAGGTGGATCCTGGAGACTTCACCTCCTGACATGAGGCCAGCAAGGGCACAGTCTCATCTTTCAGCCCCAGGGCTGTAGCTCCCGATGAGCAGATGGTTGGCTCTGTATGATCTTAGAAACTCTCCCAAACAATCACAAATGTCTGAAATTATATATTTCTCACCATAATGTATATATTAAGTTTATGATAAAGAAATGAGGAACCTGCGGCTTAAAAGGTTTAAATGCTCTAAGGTTACTCAGCTAACAAGGAAAGGATTTTTTTCTCCTTTTTTTTTTTTTTTTGAATTTCCTGTGGACAGGAAAAGATTTGGGCAGATTTGAATTCAGATGTGTGTCACTTCAAATTCCAGTTCTTATCTTTAAAAACAAACTTTTGAATTTTATTGTTGTTCAAGTACAGTTTTCTGCCTTTCCCCTACCCCTCCCCACCACTCTAGCCATCCTGACCTCCTTTCCCTGTTTCCATCCCACCTTGTGTTTGTTCATATATCCTTTATGGCTGTTCCTGTAAACCCTTTGCCCTTCCCCCCTTCATTATCCCCTCCCCTCTAACTCTGGTAACTGTCAGTTTGTTCCAGTTCTTATCTTAACCTCTCTCTCATTTCATCTTTCCCTTAAAATGAAGATAAGGCACAAACAGAACCAAAAATTCACCTTCCCTATGTGTGGAAGCTATTATTTCAGTATCTTCAACGAAAAAGTTAAATAAAAAGGTATGGGATATTTTTCCTCCTAAACATATATGCAAATTATGACCAACAAATCTAATTTTACACAACATAAATAGGTATGAATACATTTAGTATGTTTTTAATAAAGTAGTTGACAGTGGAAGGAGTTTGGACAAAGATTGAGACATCCTCATATGTTAAATATCCTATGAATGAGAAGGAAATTATTTGGTATTATGAAAGAAAAGAGGTAAGAGTAATAAAATATTTTTGTGTTTAAACTCTCCCCAATCAGGAATTGAAGGTAAGTTATCTGTTGAAAATTGCATGCTTTTAAATTACTGTTTTATTCTTACAAATGCTTCAGTGCTTGGAAGCACATGACACTCAGCACTTTTCATACCCTGAAGGCATAGGTAACACTAGGGATTAGGACCTGAATGGAAAGCCTTCTGTCACCCAGTACTCTGTCCTTCTGGAATCAGAAAAGAATGTCTCCTTGTTCCCTTCCTGACAACAACATAAAATAAAAGAAGCACTCATTGGAATCTGAAATTGTGTTTTGTTTTTCATAGCTGGTAATTGTTAATTGACTGCCAGGAGAACAACACAAGCAATTAATTTAATTAAGCTATTGGAATAGTGATGATGTACTCAGAAATGACCACTGTTAAAGTTGTGCGTGTATTATGGTTTCAGTTTCTTTCACAGATATACAGACAGTAAATGTAAATCATTACAAATGGAATACCACTATTTTTTATTATTTTTCCACTGAACACATATTTTTGTTTATAATTATGTCTTTATAATTGAAACTATCAATTGGGCAATTCATGTTTTAAAATTTTGTTTTAACTAGTGTGGAGCTATACACACATCAAGATGGAGTTTTCCTTTCCAGTGACCTTGAGGAGGTCCTGGTGTTATTATGCCCAATTCCATGTCTGTTCTCCACAGTGAGGGCAAGAAGGGAAATCCATAGGCTCATGTGAATACTCTGACGTGCAGTATGAATCTATAGCTCCTGATCCTTTGTATATTTGTTAATAAATTTGGGGCAGAATAATGAGAAATAGAGGATTCAGGAAGTTCTCTGCATGTGATCCCTGTCCCTGAAACTTACTCAGACTAAGCTGAAAGATAAGAAGCACCGATGAATTTTGTCTGAGGTGAACATATTTGAAAAGAATAAAATATAATAAAGGAAGCTCTGTATTCCAAAAACTTTTTGCATCACTTTAGCAGAGGACAGTTTTTCATTCATTGAACAAAAGTGTTTGAATAACATCCTGGAACAGGACATTGTCAGTAGCAAGGCAGAAATCTTTGTGAACAGGACAGGAAATGATCATGCATTTATGCGACTTCCAGTTTGAGCTAGAGGTCTTTTTTAAAATTCTTATTTACTTACTTCATATAATTCTAAGTGTTATGATGGAATATTGATAGGGTGATACAAATGTATAGGAATAAGGCAAAACATATTTTAACACTTAAACTCCTTCTGAATGAGCAAGTTTATTATATCCATTGTTCCAGAAAAAATGGAACTTTGGGAGAGTGAGCTGAACTGACATGGGTGGAAGGGTGGCTCTGCCTGAGGCGTCTCACTGGGACTTACCCATGAATAGAGAAGGAGGCACAAAAAAATCGTCTTTGAAATAGTAATGACTATGTTATTTTATTTCCTTTCATTGTTACAATTGTGGATGGGCAGACATATGGTGGGTTTCTGGATATAACATTCCCCTGTTCTTTTATTCCCTATTAACCCTCCTGTCGTTTCTAATATCAATAGACAGGGATAGAGTTAGTCCGTGATTCAGGACCCACTGGAACAGAAGGGTGGTGGTTGCTGGAGAAGAGGCTGGAGGGTCCCCGTGAGTGATAGTTAGACTGGAATAGGCCTGGGCTAACCCTGCTCCCTCTGACAGTGGCTGTTGTTCAGCAGAGCTTCTGCAGAATGTCTGGGACCTGACTCCAGGCATGCTGGTCTCAAGGGTGACAGAGAAGTAAAAAAAGGTCGATGTATTTCTGTGTGAGTCACTTTCCTCTAATCAACTAGAATCCACAGGATGTATTCACCAACAGAACAGATGTGTCAGTCACATGATAAAAGTCCTCATCTGTCCACAGTCCAGTAAACTCAGAGAGAAATCATATTAACCTCTGCCCTCATTTTCCCCAAAATCGAAATACTGCTTATTGTTTTCTTTTTGTTTAAAACCTTCTATTTATGCTTAGTTGAAAGGTAGAGTATAAGATTGAGAAAGGATAGCAAATTAAAATTCTGGTGAGTTCCACACATTGGATTTTTTTTTTCGTTGTTGTTCAAATACAGTTGTCTCCTTTCCCCCACCTCCATTACTCTACCCTATTCTACCCACCTCCCCTCTTCCACTTCCTTTCCTTCCCCCTGTTGTCTGTGTCCATGGGTCCTTTATATATGTTCCTTGTCTTGACCCTTACCCTTCTTTCTCCTGTTATTCCCCTTTTCCCACTCCCAACTTCTCTGGTCACTGTCATGTTCTTCTTTATTTTAATGTATCTGGTTGAATTTTGCTGGTTTGTTTGTTTTGTTGATTATGTTCTGCTTATGGGTGACATCATATGGTCTTTCACAGCTTTGTCTATTTCGCTTATCATAATATTCTCCAGTTCCACCCATGCTGTTGCAAAGGTGAGAGTTCCTTCTTTCTTTCTGCTTTGTAGTGTTCCATTGTGTAATGTATCAAAGTTTTTTGATCCACTCATTTACTGATGGACACTTAGGCTGTTCTCAGCACTTGGCTATTGTAAATTGTGCTGCTGTGAACATTGGTGTATATAAATTCTTTTGAACTGGTGTTGCCGGATTCTTGAGGAAATCCTGGGTTAAAAGGCAGTTCGGTGTTAAGTTTTCTGAGGAAGTTTCTTATTGTTTTCTTGGATTCCTCTTTTCCTTGAGTAGCTCTGAAATCCACCTCTCTTTGCTTTAAAGAATTGGTCTTTGGAGGTCCACTGAGTTCTGTGGCGCAGTTTTACAATTTACTCAATCCATATGCTAGGCGTGTCATATGTGACCCCTTCTGCTCTGTGAGAATATAGTGACAGCGGAGTTGAAGCTAGGAGAACAGGAAAAGGAAATCTGTTTAATGATCTAGTCATCAATGTGCAGAACTGCAAAGCCTTGGCACAAACATTTGAATATCTGTTCCTGTAGACAGATCTTTAAATAAAGGAAATATTTCTTTTAGAAAGATACAAAATATAGGAAATAGAAAAGCAAAAGAACTTATATATACAACCCATGGACATGCACTAAAGGCAGGTGTAGGGGGAATGGGGGTAGGAAGGGGTGTGAAGGGTGGAGGGGAATAAAGGGTGGGAATGAAACAACTGTAATAACATGATAAAATAAAGAAATGAATGAATGAATTAATGAATAAATAAATAAATAAATAAATAAATAAATAAATAATATCCATACTGAAACAATGAGAAATATAAAAGGTACAGGTAAGAGATTAAAAATAAAAAATCCTCCTACCTCCTCAATCTATGTTTGCATTTTATCATCTATCCTGCCATTTATGTATATGTCTTTAAAGTAATTAGATTGATAAAAGTACTTAAAATTTTGTATAACCTTTTATACCCTCTTTGGCTCTCATGGCACAAATTCAGTCCAAGGAAGGTGAAAATTAGAGCAATCTAAAACAGAAACCAGACTAACAGCGAGTCCCTGCGCCGTCCCTCTGCACAGAGTTCCGTGTGCCACCCAGTCTGTCTGCAGCAGGGTTCAGCACTGTCTCCTGACTGAGCTGGGTTATATTGCCGTGTCTATGTCTGGTCCCTGGGCATTGAACATGGTCTCTCAGGAGTATGTGGCAGATACAATTAATTACATGTTTTACCATGTGTTATTTTTCTACAGGCAGGGTGACTGAGAGAGAACTACAGACTTAAAAAAGTGCTAATTGTGTTTTCAAACCACCTAAGCATTTTTCCACCATCTAAACACAAGAGAGTGCTATACCTACGGGACTGAAGAACTCTACAACTATTGTGTTATTTCTCTGTGTACATGTGGAGGAGCCAGAGTCCTCCTTGGTCACCTTCTTCAGATTCCTCCCCACACTCATCCCCCCCCCCAGGTGCTCCCTCTCCAGGGATGCCAGCTGCCATAGGCAACACGCCTTTCAAGCAGGATCCAAAGGTCATTTTCGTAAACATGGGAGCCCCTGTAGTGTAACTCCCACTCCCCATGACATCCATAGTATGGAGAGCAATATATTGTCAAAAAGTAAGTAATTTAAATTCATTCCCAGAGGTTTTATTTTATAATACAATGGCTTTCTTTAATTATGCCTTGAGAGGGGAAGATTCACAACACAATTTAAGACTTCAGAGCAAATAAGAGAGAAAAATATTCTATATCTACAGGGTTTCCCTGATATCACAAGTGCTCCCCATACAGTATGGCATGGAGAACAGTTTTCTTATAAACACTGTCTCCCAGATAATGGCTGTTTGACCCTGAGGCCTGGGTCATTATCACAAAGTGCAGCGCATGACAATGCCTCCAAGGAAATCCAGTTCCGTGAGGCCTCCTGGTGCAGAAATAAGGAAAGTGGTGAGTGAAGGCTGCTAACAATACCTCTGAAACATAAGTGAGTTACCCCTACCTGGTGACAAAAGACAATCATTTAATGAAATAGTTTATGGAATTTGTATGCTTTGTTGACTTTATGATAGTATTTTGAAAATGTGAGTATATAAAATACTGTAAGAGATTACAAAATCCATAGTGAAATCCCACAGTCATCTATAATCTGATAGGAAATAGTTTTGCTTTTTGAAAAACTTTTTAAATATATGTATATGTATATTTTAAAATGTAGATTTTTGAAAGTTAAAATGCCACTGCATCCAAGCCCTGAACAAAAATCAGAAAACTAGCCTTTCAAAGACTGTTTGTGGCTCCTAACACAATTGATTCCAAAATGGTAAATAGTTGTGTATATTTTTATAAAGCTTACAGAATTACGATCATTCTGCTTTTATTCCCTCATGTCTGTATCCTTTTGTTCAGTACTATGTACCTGAGATTCCCCCAAGCCATTGCATGTGAGGACAGTTTATTCATTCTCTTTGCTATGCAGTATTCCAATGAATAATCATACTACATATTTTTGTCAAATCCCAAACAATGCTACATTGATCATTTTCATACAACCTTTTCTTGTACATACTTTCTTATTTCCAATAGAAGACTCAAGACTTGGAAAATTTTAGCTTAAGGTAAAAAGTTGTAAGTCTAGCAAGTAATGTTTATGTTAAAGCTTTTGTTTCAGAAACTACAGATAAGGGCCATCCTGGCTCCTGGGAACACAGCTGGACTCCTGGGACACTGATAGAAGATTACTGCCTGGGGACACCGGACCTTTTGTGTTCCAGGGAGTGCAGATGACCACCCTCCCCTGGAAACAGCTAGCTGCCCAGAACAGGAATGCTAAAGCTTGGCTCATCTAATCCTACCTGAATTTCAAAGCCCTCACTGCTCCTTGTTTATGTACTCACCCCCACCTTATAAAAATTCTGGCCAAGAAAGAGAAGGGAGGATGCTTTGCTACAGTATGAACCCACCATCTTCTGAGATTGCCAGCCATCTGAATAAAACACCCATAAACATTCAATCACTGTCATTGTGATTGAATTATAGGATTTGGTAGTGACAGGTTGCCGGTGTGTTTTCTGGTTACATTTCTATTGGGTACAAAACTACTGGTGAGATTTCAGGGGCAGCTGCAAGAGAAAACTGCCATATAGTTTTCCAAAGTTGAAAGTCAATTCTAACTTCCATCAATGAATGAGAGCTATCTATATTGCACATTCAAACAGGTACTTGACATTAACATTGAGAATCGTTCTCATGGCAGCTGCTCTTTGGGTGAGTCACGGTACAGCATGTACACACAGAACATGCTTGAGTGGTAAGTGTACAACTGGTTTTAAAAAGGATCCTAGTAATCAGTATCCAGAACAAGAAACAGATCATTAGGATTGCTAAAACCTTATACTTTCTTCCTTCTTTTTAGTTCTCTTTAGTTCACACATTAGACTCATCTGTGTTTATAGTAGCTAGGAGCATAGGTGATCTGAATTTAAATATGTTTCAGTTGTCTTATAGGGGAATAGTGTTCTAGCTCAATGCTATTATCTTTGTGCTTGTAGGGTTGACACCCATCTCTGCTTGGGCTTTAGTGTAGTCCAGTTGCACTCCTGCCATGTTGCTGTTCAAGACAGGACCCAGTCCAGAGGTAAAAATTTCCAAGGCCATGGGTTAAAATGGACATATTATTACCACAGGTAGCATCTCCTATTGTTTTCTACCATACTGTGTTTCAGAATCTCAGAAACAATACCTCCTTAGAGAACAGAGCAGTCTCATTGTCCTGCTTGGGTTTTCCTTGCATCTGAAGTCTTTTTAAAATGGGAAAAGACACAATGTTCCTGCTCCCTGTCACTTACCAAACCCAACAGCAGAAACAGGGATTGAATCTTTGTGGGTACTTTATTCAGATGGCCAGGGATCTGAGAGGAAGGCAGGTTTGCACCCTAACAAAACTGTTACATTTTCTTTCCAAGCCAACATTTTTTCAACAGGGAATAAACAAGGTACAGTGATGGGTTTTGAAAATCAGGGAGATTTAGGTGAAAGAAACCTTAGCATTCATGTCCTGGGCAGTTAGCTGTCACAGCAGTGGGGGGTTGTCTGTCTCTCCCTGGAACTCAATGGTCCTGATGCCTCTACTTGTTCCCTGGGTGGTGGTTTTTGACAGTGCCCCAGGAGGTTGGCTGTCCCTCCCAGGAACCAGGATGGGCCTTATCTATCTGTAGTTTCTGAAACAATAGCTTTAACATATGCATTACTTACTAGACTTATAACTATTTCCCTTAAACTAAACTTTTCCAAATTTTTAGTCCCCTATCATTTTCACTCAAGAACATTTTGTAAGGGCGTCTAGAAATTGAATGACTTCTGGTTTGTATAAATAGTTAACATAGCCCTTGCTTCTTGTGTGATCTTTCAAATTCATGTCCTTGTCCTTGTTTGCTAAACGAGCCACTTCCTGTGACTGGATCATCAACAAACTTGAGCAGAGGTATGTGAAGTTGTCAAATATCTTGATAAATGCTGTTTGGTTTATTTATTTTTCAAATAAAATTTCTGTATATCTTTAACACTCCTTTATTTTCACATCCACACCCACTTTATGCTCTTGCATAGAGGCAATGAAAAATGAAATGAAGGCACATCCTAGGCTGTCAGGGAATTTTTTCTGCCTTAGATGTACAAACATTGAACAGTGAACATGTTGCATATCTTTCTTTCAGGTGCTGCGCGAGAGCTTGGGTAAATAAATAGAAAGCACAGTCCTGAATCTTAGAGTGCTTGAAACCCCACACTGATGACAATGATTAGGAAACAGAGCCATAGATTGAACAATGTCCTAAGGCACATGATGGTGTATGGACCAATTTAGAGGGTTCTGGAGGGAAGGACAGCCCCTGGGGGAAGCCAATATATTGTGAATTGCAGCACAGGGATTGACTCATGAGGCCAGTCCCCTTTGCTTTTCACACCTTGGCCACACTGGTGGCTAAGCTTTTAAATCCCAGAGAAATTATATAGTTTTTTCCAACTCAAGGCCTCTCTACTGGCTGACCCATCAGCCTAGAATGCTTCTGTAACTACTAGAAGTAATGAGTTAATTCCCACTTATCTTTTTGTTTGCAGGTAATTGTGTTCATATGAGGAAGCACATTTATTCTTCCCTCTATCTGATCAATATGCTTTGGATATGTAGTTCCTAGTCTTTTTTTCACTATGGCATAATTGCAGTTTATTATAAATAAATTAATGATCATTTATCAAAATTCATTCTTTCCAGTAGATGATAAGCTTCCTCAGTATAAAATCTGCAGGAGTTACTGTGGAATAAAATCACATAGAAGTACAACAGACACTTTGGAAACTCTCAGTAAGTTTTAAATAATTAAATTACTGTAGAAAAAAAAGATCAATGCAATGAAATTTGGTAACTAGAATTCCACAGCATTTTTCAAATAGAGAGTACCACGTATACATTCAAGACATAAAAGAGAGCATGGAGTATGTAGGAAATGACATATTTTGCTGTGACTGAAAGAGTATAAATAGTTACTGGTTCATATGAAATGAATCAAAAACAGTTCAAGTTTTTGCAACATAGTATATGTAACATTGGGAGATTACACACACATACACACAGACACACACACACGCACATCCATATCCCAATGCATAATTTTTCAATGGAGTCAATTTTTGTTTCTAGGTGGTAGTTCCAGGTCCTCTTTTACATCTTCGACTTATAGGCTATAAGTCCCAGGGTTTAGCACGGACATCACAAGAGTGTAAAACAATGAGCTCATTTTGTTTTGATCTATGAAGTAGGAACAATTTGGCCTGAAATACATGAAGATCCAGTCCCCTGCAAAATTACCACCACAGTTAAGTAGGAGGTGCAGGTGGAATAAAGTTTGAACCTCCTCTCAGCACAGTTGGTCTTCATTAGTGCTAGGATATATAACAATTAGCACAAAAACATCCTGATTTAGTAATCAATTAATGAAGGCCAAAATTGTGAATATCACCACTCATTCACCTGAGAATCTGAGCAAGATAGCTGAAGGGGAGGTGTGCCATCACAGAATAAATGATTAATCTCTTTTGACCCACAGGAACATAAGCAGCATATTAACATTATATTTATTGAAGTATCTATAATTCCCATCGTGTGCTCCCCAGCCATAAGCAGGGTGCACACTCCACTGGACATGGTGAATGTAAAGAGGAAGGGGTTGCTACTGGCCTTGTGTCCATCAAGGGCCGTCACTGCCAGCTTTAGACACTCAGACTCTGCAAAGGTGCAAAACATCAATAATTTCAGAGAGCAGCCACAGAAGGGAATTGACTTCTTGCTAAAGAAACCTACCAGCATTCTGAGTCCAGTTGCTATTGTGTAGTGGAAGTCACTGAAAGAGAGGTGGCCGAGGAAAAAATAGATTGGTGTGTGTACCCAGAACTAAGCCAAAAGAAAAAGAACACCACTAGCATCTCAGCAATCATCCCCACACCCTTCACAAATTGATTTCCAGTATGTGAGATTGGTTTGTGTGTTTTTGAGGTATACAGTAATCAAGTCATATAATATATTACACATTTTTGTCTGGCTTGTGTCACCCAACATTATGTTTGTAAAATTTCTTTATGCTGCTGTATGTGGAAGCAGGTCATTCAACTTCTTTGCTGTGTAATTATCCAGTGTACAAAGTCATCATGAAATAATGTGGCAAACATAGACCTGGGTCAGCAACTATAGCACATCAAGTTTTATTGAAGCTGGGATGCACCATTTCTTTATATATTATTGATGTTTTCGTTTATGAAACAAAAACAAACCTCAGTGGTTGTGGAAAAATTTTATAGCCCACAAATCTTAAACAAATACATTACATGTTGCTTTAAGGAAGTTTGTCAACTCCTACTGAGTTGTTTTCACTTTTATGCTGTTGTAAATAATTCAATGTTGAATATTTTGTACCTGTGTTTGAGTCAACACATTCATTGGTTTCTCTTGAGTATAGTTATAAGATTGTTATTTGGGTCATGGACTATATATATGATCAACATCAATGAAGTACTTCAAATGGTTTAGGCAGTCTTCTTGACCTTCACTTAGTTAATCATGTAACAATCAATGACAGGTACCGTATTCTCCCCATTTAACTGATAGTTAACTGAGGCATAGAAAAATGAAGTAACTTAATCAAAGTGCTTCTCAATATCTGGGTACAGAGCTGGCATATGAATCAAGGGAATCTGGCTTCTTACCTCATCCAGTGATCTACCCTTGTCCATGGATAATCTACACATGATCGCACACACATGCACGTGCACACACTTTTCTGAGGTATTTACTATATGTTTTAAGACAACCAGCTATAATCCATTGCTGCATTAACTTTAAGCAGCAATTTTAGAACTTTGAAATGTTTTCTTAAACCTGGGGCTATAAACTACATTGGACTATGTGAAAAATGAGTGTTTGGTGAAATTCTTGTGAGAGAAGTTGTGTGTGTGCTGGTAAGGCTGTTACAGGTTGCCAGTTAGAGCTTGTGATTAGGGAATTAGATGCGTCTTGGAAAGCTATATCTCACAAGGAATCTACCTCCAGTCCTGTGGCTTTCTTAGTGGTCTCATTTATGTATTTGTTTGTCAAGCTGTAAATCAACAGGTTCAGCACAAGGATGACCTTAGTGTAGAACTGAGATAAATTTCCCAATACTGGCAGAAGACTCCCCTGATGGGTGGCCACAGAAGTCAGGGGAGAGGCCCATAGAGAGAAAATTTTCCTCCTTCCAGTAATAAAGTAGATTTAAGACAGACATAAGGGTGAACAAGTAGGAGATGATGATGTGATGAAATGATTCCCATTATTTGACCTATGTGGAGATATGCCATTCATTAAATGATGTATCTGTGCAGGATACCTTATGCAGGAGAGGGGACCACAGATAAAATGATTCAAAACCTTTTTTTATCACAGTACTCCAGAATAAATGCAAAGGACGTGTGAACCAAGGGGCTCATGTTGCCTCCAATGTATGACAACACACAGACTTTCTTGAGTAACTGTATTTCAAAGTAATCAGTATGCCACAGTGGCATTTTGTGGCATAGTATAACTCCTCTTCTTTAATTGTATAACATTGAATTCCCCTGATACACAATTTTTTTATTTTACATATATATATATGTATGTATTTGAAACCTATCACTCTATCTATGTAATCCATGTGGATATAGATATGTTTTTCTACATTCTCACAATCCTTAGCATACAGTTTATATGAGTAATGACTCAGTAAATGTGTGTTCTAAAAATTTTTTACTTATTAGACTGGTGGATATTCAACAGAGTGTAGAAATTAACAACCATTAAAAGGTGAATCTACTAATGTAGTTCATTTGCAAGAGGATATTTTTAATAGTTCATTTTCATTGTATTTTTTCATTATCATTTATCACCCTTATACTCTCATCCAGTTCCACCACACTGTGAGTTTGATCTTTTATAAAATATATGTTTTTGGATAATGCTTTTAAAAATACAATGTATTCTACTATACTGTTGCTCATAATATATTTTCAGTGGAAACTGGAACAGAGATAGATGAAACAGACAAATCTGAAGAATGTTCACAGATGAATCCTCCTTACTTAGTGTGTACATCATACATAGGTCTTTATAGATCCATCACTTTAGCGTCCACACCCATTTATGTACTTTCTGGAGAATGATGAGATATGTATTGCCCAGCCTCATACCTGAGATTGGTGATTTTAGTGACATCTAACTAGAGGTAAAATGTTACCTAGTACTTCATTTTAGCATATATTTTTCTTTTTTTTCATTTTGTGTCACTGACACCATGCAGGTGCTTTGGATAATAGACATGGAATGCTCAGTCCTCGAGCTAAGAACACTCACAATGTCATATCGGAGATGGTGATATAATAACAGAATGATATGAGTACAATGCTGAAAGGAGATACTTGTCTGTGACTGAAGAAGGGGACATTTAACCAGAGCTGAGAAGTGTGTTGTTTCATTCTTATGATGTTTGAAGAACGTACATTAAGCACACTTTATTTGTTAAAGGGAGGAGTGTGTGTGTATATAAAGAGAAAAGCACCTAAGTGAGAAGCCTTGTGCAGTCGATTATTCTGTCCTCTACGAAGATGAAGAGAGAGCCTCCAGGATTTTTTATAAAATGACGACCTTAAAATTAAGTGAATATTCTGAGAAACTGATATGATGTAATGTTTTTATAACAGTGTTAATAGTTATTCAATAATAATGTAAATACCAGGTACAATCACCTTAAGTTATTAAAATAGATCTTAGTATTGGTTAATGTCAAACCGCTAAGCAATGAGTGCTATTGAATTGTATTTAGACTAAGGTTTCAATTTATTTCACAGGTGGACAGAGAACCAATTTAAGGCATTACAACTGAAACACTAATATAAATACTACTTGGTTGTTTTTTTTCTCCATCAAACATAAATTTTTGTTAATAACTCTTCCACTTGAACTGTATCAATAGGGAATTTCATGTTTTTAAAAGCACTCATTAGTATAATGCTATGAACATGTTGTAAAGGGAGATAAAATAACACACATTAAGCACATTCATACATTTAGGGGACCGTGGCTATTAGAGAAGGTCAAGGTCCTAGACCCCCAAGGATAGTTCATACAGTTTCTGTAGAGTTGTCAAGTTGTCATTTCCCAGAATGAGGGCAAGAGGGCAAACCCACAATCTGATGGGAAGGCTATGATGTGCCACATAAATCTAGAGCTGCTGATGCTGCTGACCCCTGGGGTGGAATGGTCAGAAATAGAGGGTCTGAGAAGTTGTCTACATAACTTGATCGGTGTCCCTCGTACTTACTCAGCCTTGGGCAAAGAAGAAGTACAGGTGAATTCTGTGTAAAATGAACATGCTAGAATAAAACAAAACAAAGCTATTTTCTTTTCCATTCTCAAAGGCTGCTCTTTACATCTGTCTTGCAGGGGAAACACCTTCATTCATTGAATCAATGTTTTTGAATGGCATCCTGAAAATGAGCATTGTAATTGACAAAGTAGAAACACCGGTGAACAAGACAGAAAAGAACCTAGCATTTATGGGACTCTGAGCTAAGGCATAAGAATTTTAATTTGTTCTTATTCATTCATTTAGTACTTATTACTTCTAAGTGTTATGATGGGAAATTTATAGGATGATACAAGCACATAAGAAGAAGAAAATGAAAGCTAACTTGAACTATTAAAACTCTCTTCTGTCTCTGCAAATTTATTAAAATCATTGTTTAAAAAACTGGACGTTTAAACATGGAGGAAGATGGTACTGTGCACATATCACTCTGGGATATATATACTCATGAATAGAGGAGAGCAGTACACAAAGATCCTCTTTGCAAAACAGTAGAGTAAACCTATATAGTTCTTTTTCTTAGTTCAAAGAGATAGAGATTCATAATGACTATTCTCCACATTCAGTTTAGACACGAAGGTGGGTAAGAAAATATCCAGAATTGTATTTGTGGGACTACAGAAAACTGTGCCAATGTCCACAAACTTTACCGGTGAAGATCTACTAATAGAACCTTTGTGACTGAAAACATTTTCACCCAGTGCATAATTTAGTGCCCACTGCTTTTTTCAGGGCACCTTTCACATCCTTATTCCTCAAACTGTAGATCAGTGGGTTTAACATGGGGATGACAACTGTGTAGAAAACAGAGGCCACTTTGTTAGTGTCCATGGAGTAACTTGAACTAGGTTGGAAATACACAAAAAAGACTGTCCCATAAAATATAGCCACAGCGGTTAAGTGGGAGGCACAGGTAGAGAAGGCATTGCGTCTGCCTGCGGCCGACTTCATGCGAAGGATGGTAGCCATGATGTAGCTGTAGGAGAGGAAGACAGTGATGACACTGAACCCCACAATACAGCTACAAGAAATGGTCATTGCTACTTCAGTGGTGGTTGTGTCTGAGGTGGACAGGGATAGTAAGGATGGCACTTCACAGAAATAGTGATTGATGATATTGGAATTGCAGAATGACAATTGAGTTGAGCAATAGGTAAAGATGGTCATATCTATAAAACCTGCGGTGTAAGCGGTGGCCACGAGCTGGATGCACACTTTCCTGGACATGGTAACTGTATACAGAAGGGGATTACAAATGGCTACATAACGGTCATATGCCATGACGGACAACATGACACATTCCACATCTGCAAAAACACCAAAAAAGAACAGCTGCACCACACATAAGTTATATGCAATCTTCTTTTGCTGAGATAAGAAATCAGCCAGCATCTTGGGAGAGGTAGTGGAGGAGTAGCAGACATCACCAAAAGACAGATTGCTCAGGAAATAATACATGGGTGTGTGGAGCCGGGAGTCCATGTTGATCAGCAGGATCATCCCTAGGTTGGCGATCACAGTGATGCCATAAACCAGGAGAAAGAGCACAAAGAGCCCCTGCTGCACATCCCGCCTGCCAGAGAGTCCTAAGAGTATGAAGTCTGTAACCATGGTGCAGTTATCAACGGCCATGAGTTAGGTATGTCTGGTAGTCCCTGGTTGTGGAGGAAGGAAATGCAAGTGGAGGGCAAAATCATCTGACTGTCTTAGCAGTTAAACTCTTGTTTCTTTGTATTTTT
>PVIA01015484.1:0-22581 GCA_004024845.1 Tonatia bakeri | reverse complement strand
GAATCCTAAAACACCAATCCAAAAGAACCTTTGCACCCCAATGTTCATAGCAGCACAATTTACAATAGCTAAGTGCTGGAAGCAACCTAGATGCCCATCAGTAAATGAATGGATCAAAAAACTATGGTACATTTACACAATGGAATTCTATGCAGCAGAAAGAAAGAAGGAGCTCCTACCCTTTGCAACATCATGGATGGAACTGGAAAGCATTATGTTAAACGAAATAAGCCAGGCAGTGAAAGACAAATACCATATGATCTCATCTTTAACAGGAACCTAAACAACAAAACAAAGAAACAAGCAGGGTATAGTCAAAGACACTGCATTAGAGGACAGGTGGAGAGTGACCAGAGGAGAGAGAAGAGGGATTTCAGGGGAAAAGGGGGAGGGGTTTACAGGAACAAAGTTAAAAGACACATGGATAAAAGCTAGGGGGAGGGTGGTCATGGGAGGGAAGTTGGGAGGGGGGTGGGTGGACTTGATTGGGAGTAAAGAGGAGAAAACTGTACTTGAACAATCATTAAAATAAAATTGGAAAAAAAAAGAAAGTTTAAAACTCCAGGGGCACCCAGTTATACTGAACCCCTCACAGTATTGTGTGATTTACCTTCAGGAGTTTGAGCAGAATCCCATAGTGAATGTTGGAGAAAAATCCACTATGGCTCTGGCAGGAGGAGGGGGAAATAAATAATTTTGAATTATGAAAAGAAAAAAGAAAGGCTGTGGAATAATGACTGACATCTGGGAATCCAAAGGCAGGGCCTCCTGCCACTCAGGCAGGCCCTCGTTCCTCCCCGTCCTCTATCAGGTCACCCAGTGCAAGCAGGACAGTGTGATGACTCAGCCCTCAGGCCTTAAAGACCTTGCAAGAGAGGCCCGATTCTTGCTCCTCTGTTCACCAGCTATGTGGTTATGGGCATATTACTTAAACTCTCTAAACTGCGTTTGCTCATCTGTTAAGTGGAGAGGACGGCTGTGCCTACCTGAGACGGCTGCGTGAGGAGTGAATGAAGATGATGCACGAAAGTCCTTAGCATGGGGCGTGCGGACCGCAGCAAGTGCTCAATGGTTCCCGCCATTATCATCCGTTATTTTCATTCCTAGGGAGGACATTCTCTGGGGGAGTTCTCCATCAGGCTAAATACACGTGTTGTTTAGAGACCATTTATTTACATTTGGAACCTGTCAAGAGACGTAAGATCTATAGGTAGGCAGAAATTAAATCTGCCGTGGTTTCCTGTCTCCTCTTCGGCAAGGTCAGGGAGAAGAGAATGGAGCCGAAACACAGGGCCGCCCTCATACACACTCCCTCACCGGGAGCGCCTGCCCCACTCCAAACCGCCGGGGTTGCTTTCTCCGCCCGATTGTTGGTGCTCGGAATTCTTTAACTGAAACACTGTCATTCCACAACAGAAATGTGACTTAAAATATATATGTAGTGCTGGGATGGGTGATATAGCACATTAGATTTCTACTGATGGAGAAAAGCAGGTTTCACATAAAGGAAAAAGTGCCTTTTATAGGAAGAGTGAGCAATTAGGAGGTTCTTCCTGAAAGGGGGAAACAGTGCATCCTGAAGACCTCTTGAACCCAAAGGAAAAAAACAAATGAATAAAACAAGAAGGATCCTGGAGGCATACAGACCAGAGACCTACAAATCCAGGCCTCAGGCCAGTTCGTTAAAGTCACCCAGAGTGTCAACATAGACTCCTGGGCTCTGCGCTAGAACCACTGAATCTGAACGAGGAGAGCAGGAGTGATAGGATTTCAACAAGCAGGAGGAGCCACATGTGGGAATCACACATCAGTGCCAACTTTTCACTTTATAGAGGACAGAACTGAGCCCAGGATAATGAAGTAACTCTGTCTGGGTCCACTTCACAGCTGTTTTCAACAAACCTGGCTCAGCTGTACTTGTGGGAGTGAGAAAGCAGTGCGAGAGGGCAACTCTGCTCACCATCCCACCTGCCCCCTGACGGTCCACCAAGGATTTCACACATGCGGACAGTGTCACCTTCCTGTGATCCCAGTCTTTCTGTGAAATCCACAGTGACGCCTTTCTCAGGATGGCTGATCTAAGTCCAAACTCCACCCTACGTTCAACTTCCTGATTATACCCTCAACTTCTCTCCGAACGATGAAACTATCAGTGGTGGAAATGTCATATTTGGCCAACAGCTGGCAGTCGTGATTAGAGCACACACTAACGAGAGGAAGTAGCAAGAGGCAAAAAATGAATCAAAAGGGAGCAAAGTGACCTCTAACCAACTGCAAAACACAGGTCAATAAGCCGAGAAAATCAATGGAGTGAAAATGGTCTGCTCAGGAAAATCAATAGAGTGCAAATCAACCGCACTCAGGCTGGTGGCCTTGCACGTGGCTTTGACCCCAAAGTTGAACTGCATCTTTTCTGCTCCCCAAGGACAGCTCCTCATTCTCACCTCACGCTACTCCCCTCAACACCTGTCTATTTACTCAAATGCGTATTTCTCCCTGAAATGCCTTGTCACCACACGAAAAGCTCCGTCCTCCCATGGCCACCACTCTGGTCAAGCACCTCATCATTTTATATCTAAACTATTTTCAGAATCCGCTCTCGCTGCCTTCATCCTGACCCTGGGACCACGCTGGCCTACAAAGCTCAGGATAACCTGCCTCTTCTGTCTCTCATTACGCTCTTTTATGACTCCTCTGCCCATCAGGCAGATCTCCTCTTTACGCCTGCCCAAAACTCAAAGCTTTTATTTTTTCAGACTGGTCCTAGAATACCTGTTCTCTTCTCTCCCTGAATATTCTTCTACCTGCTTTGGTCTGTGAGCTAAAAGGCCCCCTTCTCTATGAAGTCTTCTTGGAATATCGGCATCCCCCAAAGATCTCAGCACTGATGGAACTTTTCATGTGCATCCCCCATTTCTATGTTAAGCAATTCCCACTTTCACTGTTACCATGTTGGGGTTAGAGGCAAGAGGTGGTACTGCTACGATATTCTCAACTCTTGCAGGAAGGCAGCACAGGGTGGAAAGCACGCTGGGATGAGACGCAGGAGTTGTTGGTTCTGTCCATCCCCTGCCTCTAACTACTGTGGGTCCCTAGGCCAGTGATTAAACCTCTCAGAGCTTTTCTTTAAAATAAGATGGTTATACGGAAGACAGCTCTGAAGTTCCTTCTCATTCTAGTATTCTAGACTTCCAAGGCAAGAATTGTCTCTTTTAATATTCCCCCTAACACTTTTTAGCTCTTTGCCCTTAATCTTCCTTAACCTCCTAAGATGCGCTCTTCTAATTTATTAATGAGGTTGGTAATAATACCTTCTCCACAGAATTTGTGAGAGACTTGTATAATATATGGTTTGCAAGATTCATAACATAGTCCTGACACAAAGTAAGGGCTTTATGAATTTTTGTCATTATTATTAAATAATAGAAACATAGATAAATATCTTAGATGAATAAATAAAAAGAACTTTAAAAAACAACCATTGTTTGTGGCTAAAAAGAAATTTCAAGAACAATTAATTGCTATTCAAATAATAAAACACATTATCTTTCTGTTTCAAACAGAAAGTATTTTCTTTCCCTGAGCTACAGAGTCTCATCTATGACAGCCCATCTGCATCTGCATTGAAAGCAGGAGCTCAGAGCAGTTTCTGCAGCCCACTGTGCTGGACAGTGGGTCCCAGGGAGGCCAGGAAAAGATGTCCTTGCCTACCCAAGATGGCACTCCTGGAGGTCAAAGTTGCTGCCCTTTCCCCCAAATCGGAAGAACAAACATCGCCTTTAGAGAGTTTACAGTTACGTTAGCCTGAGACTCAAACATGGTGCTCCCTGAGAACGCACTGAAGAGAAGTCTATAGTTCCAAGGCTCCTGGTGCCTGGCTGACAAGTTATTAAAGTGTCAGTGAGTTCACTGAGTGAATCCTTTTCCCTCTGAAAGCAAATCCACTGATGCTGCTTCTCTCAGAGTCAGAACATAGAGAAATCTCACCCAGTGGTGCTCATTCACTCAGCCAGCCAACTCCAAAGCAGAGGAAGCATGTCCTGCAGCGGCCCCCAGAGAGGAGACCACACCCTGAGCTAAGCCACTGGGAGGAAGAGTCTCCACTCAGCCAATAGGGGAGTTTCAGGAGGAACCATGACAACGCCAACTGCCCCAGTGGTTTTAAGACAAGACAGTCCTGACATAAAATAGCACTCAAGGAAATGGGGTTAGGCCGCTTGGAGCTGGGTAGGAAGCCAGAATGCCTGGCATTTCAGAATTTGAATGACCCAGACTAGATTTAGAGAGAGTCACAATGTCCTCCTCAGAAATACAATAACTTATTATGTTCACAGAAGAAAGAACTATATACAATAAAAAAAGTTTTTACTACTGTTTATGATTTCAAATATTTATATTTAAAGTATTGCTTCAGCTCTGGCTGGTGTGGCTCAGTGGATTGAGTGCCAGCCTGTGAACCGAAAGGTCATCAGTTTGATTCCCAGTCAGGGCACATGGCTGGGTTGCAGGCCAGGTCCCCAGTTGGTGGTATGCAAGAGATAACTTATCTATGTATTTCTCACACATTGATGTTTCTCTCTCTTTCTTTCTCCCTCCATTTCCCTCTCTCTAAAAAAAAGTAAGTAAATAAAATATTTTTTAAAGTATTGCTTCAGGTGCCCTCCCCAAATAATGTAAAAATAAAAAACCAACATGCTTCCTCTCCTTTGTTGGAATTCTACTGGGGCTGGGAGGCAGGTATGAATGAAAGATGTACAAGGTGATTAAAAAAGAAATAAACACTTTAAAAAATTCATTACTCAGTAACTAGGTTATAGACAAGCAATTTGTAAAGGAACTGTCCCAGTATTTCTATAGTCCTACATATGCTCAGGACGCACCCCCATTTCATAGGACCCACCTCAACCCTGAAGTTGAATCTGTTCCAGACCCTTTGTGGGTTGATGGTCACAACGGCAGCCACAGTGCCTTCCTTCATCTACTCAGCATCACGGGGAAGGAGGAACAAACACATCTTCTTGAACTCTCTCTGCAAGAAGTCAAATGGTATGATGCCTAGGGGTAAGTTCAACCACTGTTCAACTGTTTTAATCACTGATGATTTTATAGGGTATGTGTGTTGATATCAGATATATAAAGCACAGTAAGAAAACTTGAGCAAAATTTATTTGCTAACAAGGGAATGCTGAAAGTGTATACCGTCTACCACAGTGATGTCTACAGGAGAACAAGGGGGAAGGAGAAGAAAATGTTATAAAGGAGAAAATGTTGTAAAAGTCATACAGCAGAAAATATTGCATTTAGGGCCAAAAGAATACACACATGTCATCGCTGTGCTGCTTACCAAATGTTAAGATGTTGCATAAGTCCTTCTGTTCGCTAGGCTTCATCACATATAAAATTGAGGAAATAGTAACTGCTCCTTGTAAAATCAAAATATTATTTTTCCATGCAGAATCACAGGGAGCAAAGTATAAAGACAAATCAGTGATAGACCCAGAATTTTGATATTTAACAGATTTCCGGATCAATTTTAAAGGTCTGTTATTTATGTTAGAATTCTCTAGTTTCAGAGTGACCGGCATGATCCTGGGCATGAAATAAAGTGTTAACCCCTGAGTCCCTGAGTTCCTGAATCACTGAGTCCTTGAGTCCTCACATCTCTGAGACCCTGAGTCAGGAAGACCCTGCAATACAGTGAGAATGCAACACAGAACTTCTGCCATGGAGGCTGGGACTGAGCCTATGGGTGCTCCCGTCTTTCCACCTGCTCTGGTTAATACGGTACAAAGGCAACAATTCATTTTCATTTCCTTTTCTACAGAAAGTCTCATGGCCTAGTCTCCTGGATACTTTTCATATGTCAAAAGGAGGAAGATTAACTAAATAGGTTAGTCCTGCTTCTACAACAGATACCTGAAACTTTGTACTATATTATGTTTCTTCAATCTCTGAGTGTCAACCACAATAGAAGGGCCTTGGGTCTAGAAAGCCACTGACTTTGAAAGACAGAAGCCAAAGTGACAAGTTCAATCCTAGCACCTATGAGAATCGCGTTCCTGGCCCCTAGTGATGGTCTCTGAGTCTGCCTCCTAAGTACTTTCAGCAAGTCTTATGGCCCTGCCCTCCCTCCCCTCAGTGGCCAGTCCCTCTGTTGTTCCGAGGCTGCCAGCCAAGGGACCAATTAGTGTCAACAGTGATGTCAACACTTGCCTGGTGAGTCCTGCATCCAGCCACATCTTCCTAATGAAGCTCTGAACTATTTAATTAGGAGCTGCTCTGACAATTCTGTCCTTGTCACATCAGCAATAGATTGGAACACAAGGGAGAAAATTTCCATTGAACCCACGCCACGGCATTCGCTCTGTAAATTGAGACGAGTGGGATGCATTCACCTTGCTAATGCACAGAAGTTAGAGGTAATGCAGTCTCTCACCGTATCAAACAGGAAGGTATAAAGACACAGCCTTGCCTAAAACAAAGGATGTTTGTTTTTCTGCCCAACCAAGCAGTTGAGTGCTCACCATTTCTCCTTTTGGGGACATATGTGTGCTGTGTTTAGGATATTGCCTTTAGAGGCAGAAACACCTCAGTTTGAATTCTGCTCTGGCCTTTATTCACTGCCCAACCTTCGTTAGATTCCTAAAGTCTTTGAGCCTCAGTTTTCTTAACCGTTAAGTAGAGATAATTATGCCTACCTCTGAAGTTGTTCTAATGATTAAAGTAAACAAAAAAGATATAAAGCACTAAGCATAAGTACTAAACAAAGTACAGGATTCTTCTAATTACTGCCACATCTAATGTTCTATGTTAAGTTAAAAGCGGAATTCCACACTGAGATAAGCACTATCTTTTATTGGCCTCCCCCATTTCCCACTCCAGACACTTCTCTTTTTAACCTGTTACTTCATGAGTCCTTACATAATGTACAGTCTATCTGGGAAAAGTCCAGTCATTGTTAATATAATGAGAATGGTTTGCGCAACATTGATATATAACCTGGAGGGGCAGGGAGAGTGGACTGGAATGCACATGTGTGAACAATGATGACTTCACTGTACTAGTCAGTGGGAGTAGTAGGTGCTGTCAAGCGAGCATAAGTATTGTGTGGCCGTCACATTCAAAATGACTGAGTGAGTACTGTAATAAATCTCCATCAAATTTTGCATTAAGCTTGAATATTCCTACACAAAAATTATTCGGATGATTCAGAAGGCCGCAGCTATGGGCAACTGGTGATTGGCAGCTTCATCACCACAACATACCTGTTCATACATCATGTCTCATGCAGAGTTTTTTGGAAAAACATCAAATCACCCAGGTGACTCAGCTCTTCTACAGCCCAGATTTGGTGCCCTGCAACATCTGGCTTTCCCCAAAACTAAAATCACCTTTGAAAGGGAAGAGATTTCAGACTACCAACAAGATTCAGGAAAATAGGACAGGGCAGCTGATGGTGACTGGGAGAACTGTGTGAGGGCCCAAAGTGCCTACTTTGAAGGGGACTGAGGCGTCATTGTCCTATGTACAATGCTTCTTGTATCTTGTATCTTCTTCAGTAAATGTCTCTATTTTTCACATTACATGGCTGGATACCTTCTGGACAGACCTCGTAGGTTTCAGCCACTTTACCACCCCAAATTGTCCTCCTCAATTGATTCCAGTTTATCCGTAATTTTCAAACAGTGTGGCTCCCAAGCCTGAACTCCAAGTCACTATCACAAAGTACAATGGGGCTTTGAACTGGGTAACTTACTCACTAATTCAGTCTTGGATCCCATTAACTGTTCATCAACCATTCCACATGGGGATGGGAATGGGCCCTTCTCACCCAAGGGCCAAGAAAGGGTAATTTATTTAGAAAAAAACATAACCTAACTCCACCCATTTAAGTTTTTACTAAATGGAGAAGAAATTTGTGATTGCTGCATTCTTTGGAAACTTTAGGGTGCTTACCACAAAACATAAAACAGTAATCAGTATCTTTACTGCTGAAAATGCAGCAAGGAGAGCTGGAAATTTGGAAGGTGATCATTCTGCTAGCCTTGGGAGACAGAGTATTAGGATAAAGTCTGACAATCAAGGAAAGTGAAAATAAAGAGTAAAATTGATAAAAAGTAAAATTTCACTGTTCTTCCCTTTTAGTTCAAAGAAAACAAAAGAAAATGTAGATCTTTTCAGAAGCTAAAATTGCCTTAACAAAAACAAGTGTGATGGGATTTCTTTCTTTTTCTAAGGACGATCTTTTTAAACATAATACGTTTACCCTTGAAACCACCACTCCTCCTCCCGAAGGTGCCCAAGCAGGCCCATTGCCCATCAGCAGAGAAACAATGTTCCAGCAAAAAGACCTGCAATTACTTTGTGATCACAGCACAAGAGAAGATTAATTGGGAGCAAGATCCATTTAGAGTCTTTTATTCCCCATTCAATTTGTACCCAAGTCAATAAAAATTTTTTTGCTGAATTTATTGGGGTGACATTTTAAATAAATTTATATCAGTTTCAGGTGTTCAATTCTATAATACATTATTTATGTATTGTATTGTGTCTTCACTACCCCAAATCAAACCTTCTTCCATCACCATTTATCCCCCCATTCCCTCTTCCACCTCCCACACTGTTTCTGGTAATCACCCTACCTCTGTCTGTGTCTATGAGTGTGTGTGTGTGTGTGTGTGTGTGTGTGTGTGTTGCCTAATCCCTTCACCTTTTCCACCCAGCCCCCCGAACTCCCTCCTCTCTGACAGCTGTCAGTGTGTTTATATTTTTTGTTATTTGTTTATTTTGTTTATTAGATTCGACATATGAGTGAAATCACATGGTACTTTTCTTTCTCTGACTGGCTGATTTCACTTAACATAATGCTCTCTAGGTCCATTCATGCTGTTGCAAAGAGTAAGATTTCCTTCCTTTTTACAGATAAGTAGTATTCTGTTGCATAACTGTATCACAGCTTTTTATCCACTCATCTACTGATGGACACTTGGGCTGCTTCCAAACCTTGGCTATTGTAAATAATGCTCCAACAAACATAGGGGTGCATATATTCTTTTAAATTAGTGTTTAATAAGGTTTTCTTAAAAATTTGTCAGGGATTCCCATGTTCCATGTCATCCTAATTCAGCTGGCACATTTGCTAAGCCCTTATGTCCCTACAGAGCCAGGCAGAGAAAGAAGAAAGAACGGCTTCACCAAGCTGAATCTTGTGAGAGCACGAGAAACCTGTGGCAAAAACCGAACTTGATGATGACAAAGATGGGAAGTCAAAACTCTTGCATACTGACAAAGGAGCGTTGTCACTAACCACAAGGTAAGTAAGAATTCCTTAACAATCCCACCAGAAGGGAGGGCCAATAGGGAAGGTAAAATCATTTGTTCCCTCATCTGAATGTGGAACCAGGAATACAGAGGCCCAACTGCTGTAAGCTAGGGGCTGTCTTTGGGGGGTATAACAGACAGAGAATGAATGACCAGAGAGACAGAGAGCCTGAGGGAGCCCAGAGAGAGAAACGAGACAGAGAAGTTATGATTCAAGAAGCTGAAAGAGAGAAAGAGGTGGGGAGACAGAAAGGCAAGAGGCCCAGAGTGAGGGAAAGAGAAAAGTGGTGGAAGGAAATCAAAAGCAGAATGAGCATTAGAGGAAAGGCATTTGTTGGGCAGGCCAGAGGAAACCTAAGGGAAAGGACAAATAATGGGAATCAAAATGAAAAAGAAAGTGGAATGGATCAACGAAGGCCGGGCTGCAGAGACACTGAGAACACAATGAAGCCCAGGTCTTGCCCTTTGTGCAGTTCTTCAGGGCACCTGGCAGCTGCCCACAGCTGTTCATGTTTGCTTTCCAAGAGCACAGACTTTGGGGTCAGGCAGATCCTGAATCAGATCTTTCGACAAGACAAAAAGTTTAGTTTGCACATCTGCAAAATGGGAGTAATGACATGCTTCCTTGGATTGTTGTAAGGATTAAATATAATAAGTATATAAAATCCCATCATAATATCTGACACATAATGGGTGCCTTATGATTGTTAGTCTCCCTTCTTTTTTCCATAGTAAGCATTCCACCCTGAACATTTTAATCATTAAAGATTCTCTGTACTGCCTGCCAGCCCCACTGCAAAGCCTGGCTTTTGATTCTAAATTCTTTAAGGGCAGAACCTGTGTCTGGTTCACAAGAGAATCCTCAGTGCCGTGCACAGTGCTAGGTACCAGGCCAACTCAATAACTGAATGTATGAATGCTTATTGACTGAACAAACCAACACACAGATGAGTTCATTAAAAACAGTCTTCCTTTGGGAGAGAGATTTTTTACTATACAATCAGAATTCAGTGCAGAAAACAGAAACTACCTGAGGTAATTCCAGCAGAGAGCTTAATATTGGCTATTGGGGGCTTACAAAGACATTGCCAAGACCGAAGAAACATCAGTCAAAGAGCTGCCACTCAAATATTGATTTCAAGGCTACTTCACCATGACAAGCCATAGATCAGGAGTCTGCTGCTGTGGCCATGGCCACCACTACCCTTCATACCCACAAACTGGTGACCAGACAGGAATCCTGATTCAATCACCCCAGCTCTTCCAAATCTTACATGTGATGAACCCAGCTTGCCAGAAACAACAGCTGTCGTAAAACGGCATCTGCCTCCTTTCTTCCAAATCTCAGCCTGAGTACACCTAGTTGGAAAAACAAAATGTGCATCTTTGAGTCTGAGACACACAGCTTTTGTAGCTTTCTAACATGTCATACTAGAAAGAGGGTGGAGTGGAGAATGAAAGAGTCAAGCTATGTCCAAAGGTTTTTTCAGTCTAGTGAGAAAACAGGTTTCAGTCACGACAGAGGACTAAGCAAGAGAAAAATCAGGAAGGGCTAAGAGAAAAACAGAACTACACTATGGCCTTGATTTTCTACTATTGTTCCTATTCAAAGACGTGTGCCCATCATCGGACCTCATGTCTATTTTTGGGTTTATAAAATTGCTAACATCAGATACAGAAGAACTAAATTCACCCTGTTCCTCAAATATCATTCCTTCTGTGACATCATCTGCATAGAAAACAGCCAGTATTCTGGAAAAAAAAAATACAGTGATTTGAGATGGGGATCTGTCCTACCAAATGTTTTCTCAGAATCTTGACAACATTCCCATCTGTTGCACAGAGGAAGCATGTTTTCCAAACCAACTTCTGAATAAATCACAAGCTGTGGCAGCCATGAGAATGGGTCTCACGATCTCCCAACTGCAGGGAGTGTCACTGACCAGGAGCCTCAAGCTGCTGCTGGCTCTGCCACCCATAGAAATTCATCACGGCCCTGGCTCCAAAGCCGCTCTTCCCACAAGCTGCTCCCGGGCAATCACTAAGCACAGAAAAGGCAGTCCCACATCGATCTGGAACTCATGATGGGTGACTTTGGCTCAAGGACTTCCCCAGAGCTTTCCTTAGAAATGTCCTTAGCAAGCTCAGCAGTCTAGGGTGCTTTTATTCAACCATTCTTGCCTCTACCCTTCCCTCAAAGTCAGACTTGCATTCTGATCTGCAGGCTCTTTCATACTCTCTCAGCTTCCTCCCATTTCCTCTGACATTTTCCCAGGCATTTTTCTTAATCCTGTCTTAACATCTGCCTTTGGCTGAACCTGGACTACCACATAAGGCATGCCTTATGGCTGATCTTTAATGTCCTAGCCCCCAGCATGTCATCTGGATAGGGAGGGAGATGAGAAGGAGGTGGGGATAAGAGGATTGCTATGAGACCATCCAGAGTAAGACCATCCAGAGTAGCATTGGAACCATGTTTTACATATACGCATATCTAATAAGAGAGCAGATATGAGCGAGGAGGAAGCTGCAGAACAACCAAAAGGGCTCAGAAATAAACATGACTACTCTAAGACCTTGAGTTGCCAAGATTGTTCCACTTCAAATATCCTGGCCCATCACCAGACATCATGTACATTTTTGAGTTTGCAAAAATATGCCCACATCAGACACAGATACAGAAGAACAAAGTCCACCTCACTCTCTATATACCATGGAGACACACATACACACGTGTGTGTGTCTGATTGTATAGGAGCAAGAACTATTTAAACAAGGACATTTTTATTGTTAATTCCTGTCAGGAAAAATAACCTCCATTTGTGAATAAATAAAATAATGAAAATGTTTTAAAGCTTTCTTCTCCTGTCTGTATTCAGACAAAACTTTCTTTCCTTTTCATGAGTTTTTATTGTTGAGTTCAGTACTTTTGTTGAAACTGTCATTGAATCAGAGTTTGCCTTGATTATTTTATTTCTGAATATCCCCTTTGTTAGAATAGATACACGATTTTAGAAATCTAGTCTGTAAACTTCATTTCAGTCTAGTTAAACATGGTAACATCAGTCCCTAGCACAATGCTGGGCATATAGTCAGCATGTTAAAAAACAAATTTTGTTGATTATGTCTCAGCCTTGACCTTCATGAAGTCTGACTCAATAAAAAAATAACTCACAGAAGTTTCTCCTTGCACTTCTTTTCTAATAGTTGCCAATCCCATAAACAAGGACATATCTAGAAGGAAATGGATTTGGAGCTAACATTCATGGTCCAGGTCATGTGAAGTTGAGAAAGGGACCGCCACCTGCCCACATGGGACCTTTAGTGCTACCTGCCCCTATACAACCAGGTGCAATGATCAAGTAGGAAAATCCTGACCTTTGTGAAGTCATCAAAAAATTACTTATCGAGCATATACTATATTTTAGGCCTGACCATGAGAAGCAAAACTGACACATTTTCTGATATCATTAAGGCTTTAAGTTTTGGAGGCAGACAACAATAAAGTAATCCCACAAATCATATTATAAACTAAGAAATGTGTTCCAAAGAACAGGACGCTAAGAAATGTGTGACAAAGAACAGGAGCGGCTCAGAAGAAGTAACAAATTGAGTGAGCTGTGAAGCATGAGTGACAGTTAACCAGGAAGAGGGTTAGGTAAGAAGTGCAGGGAGGGGCATTCAGGCCAGTGGATCAGCATGTAAACACGCAGGAACAAACACAAAACATTTCAACAGCTGGAAGAAGGCCACAATGGCAGAGCACCAAGCATGTGGGGGAGAGCAGTGAAATGAGACCGTAGACGCAGGCTGCAGCCAGACAGGTCATTGGGCCCCTGTACGCGTGCCAGGGTGGGCTTTTCTTTGTCCCCTCAGCCCAGAGCTCAGGATCCTCAGAGCTCCTCCAAGCTTTGTACTCCCTCCTTCCGCATTTCAAAGTCCTCTCTCACCCTCCTTCCACCGCTGAACACACCACAGCTCTCCTCCTGGAGGAGCCCGCACCAACACCATTCCAGAGCCCCCATCCCTGCCTGCTCCCAGCTCTGCTCCTTGGCCCTGCTGCTTCTTCAGTGCGAAGTGTCTTGCTACTTTTTTCAGTCTCTTAGTTCGATGTATTCTCAGGCCCTCCCTTTGTTGATGTATCAATGCCTTAGAGCCTACTGTGTAATCTTCCCAAGGACACGGGCATTAAAAAGGAAAGCAAGGCCTGAGCTTTAACCCACAGCAAGGAGGTCTCCAGGAAAGGTACCTTGCAGATAGAGTTGCTGTTCCTGGACTCAGCATTCCCGGTGCTCCTTAAACCTGCCACACAAGCAACTGCCATTTCCCCCAGCTCTTCTTGTCTAGCTCCTAGTAGAAATATATGTGAGAGATTATCCACAACTGATTATCCATTCAGTAAGCCAGTGGTTCTCAACTGAGGGCTCATTCTGCCCTCCAGGGGACTTAGGGAAATGTTGATTGCCATGTTGGAGTCTGGTGGCAATGCTACTGGCAGCTAGTAAGTGGAGGTCAGGAAAGCCGCTGACATCCTAAACATCCTACGACGCATGGGTCAGCCCCCTCAACACAGAATTATCTGGCCCAAAATTTTAATAATGCTAAGATGAAAAAACCCTTCAATAAACCTTTCCAGCTTTGACATGACAGTTCAAGGTCTACACCCCTTATGCTTGATTAATATCATTAATTTATCATAATTAATATAATTTGGTGGATAACGCCTCCACAATGCACTCACATAATTACTGCCTGCATTTGTATGTATTTTTGTTGATTACAGTTTCATTCTTTTTGTCTCTTCAACCTAGATATTTAAGGTCTTCCAGAAACTGCTACATCATATACACTTAGTAATTCAATAAGATCTGGTTGAGCAGTTGGCATTGAACATTCTTACTCTGTGCTGGCAGACCTGATTAGATTGTTGAGAGGTTCTGGGTCTCCCTTTTGCTCTGTACATTCTCTTTATGTCGGGGGTGGGACTGCTGGAGCGGGCCCCAGGGGTCCCCGTGTAGGGGGAGATAAAGGTCTTTAATGTCACAACCTCAACATCTCATTGCTTTAAAACAACGAGTTTTTATCACTCACTCATGCTACACATCCATGGCAGGCCAGCCGGGGTTCTGCTCCTCCCAGTCACTCAGAGTCCCAGGCCGACGGACACTCTGCCATTTCAAGATGGGTCTTCAAGGCTGTATCCCAGCATGAAAGGAAATGCTAGAGTGTGGGAGGCCACTCTGCATGGTGTGGGCCCAGCTCCCACTGGGAGATGCACAGGACCCACACCCATGGATAGGTTCTCCCGTGGGGAATCAGGCCTGCAATGTATCTAGGCTGCTAAGAGTCTTGCTTTTTGCTAAAACTCCCTCACCCTGAATTGAGGACATTTACTGCAAAGCAACTTCCTAAAAACCATGCTAAACCTTCCAAGGATGAGTATAACTGGTTCAACCACTTTTGCCTTTTCATTTGCAAATATCCCTCTTCTGTGATTTGATTAGCAGCATTGGCTCCTTTGTTTTCTGTAAAAGGTAACCACCTAAAGCCAACCTGTGCATAGTAAATGAGGACCATCATGTAATGGGTGGGGAAACCCAATAAAGGCCAGTCATGGCGGAGGCTGTGGCTTTTGTTCCCCTTGAGAGAAAAGCCATGCTTTCCCCACCAGACTCGGTACTCCATGTGAATGTCTCATTTCATCCATAATGACGAGGACACTGTGTGGGCTGGTGTCTGCATTACTAGAGAATCACACTTCATCCCAGGATTCATACAGGTCATGTCTGCTCATAGCTCATAGGCCAGAAATAGTCATACAGCCCCATCTAGACTAGAAGTAATAGCAGGCAGTCTGGTAAATACAGGGTGGCAAATAGAACATTAACTGAGTTTGTGTTCCATTTCTTCCCTAAACCTCAGCTTTTTTTCAGTGTAGATGTTACTTCAGTGTAGATGTTACTTTGTGAGGATTAAATAAGATGTTTTCTGTATAACTGTGAGATAATAGAAAAAATACCTACCAGTTTCCATCCCCAGTTCCTGGCACAGAGCTCCTGAAGCCCTTGTAACATCCTAGGTGATGAGAGCACTAGGAGCACCTTTGTTCCAATGAGGCCGCTCTGGGTGGGCTCCACGGTGCCTCCAGAAGGACCAACTCACAGTTAGAAGTTTGGGTTTTCAGCTCTGCTCCTGACTTCTCTAGAGTCAGGATAGGAGTTTAGAAATGGGGTTGATAATCGATCATGCCTAGTGAGGGAGTGTCCATTAAAACTCCAACAGCACAAGTTTGGGGGAACTTGCAGGTGGGTGAACACACCCACACCCAGGGAGGGTGACACTCCCCAACTCCAGAGGGCCAGAAGCTACTGTGCTGAGCGCTCTCCCAGCCCCTAGGTATTCCTCCCTACGCATCTCTTCATCTGGCTGTTCACCTGTGTCCTTTATCACAGCCTTTAATAAACTGGTGCATGTAAGTAAGTATTTCCCTGAGTTCTGTGAGCTACTCTAGCAAATTAATCAAACCCAAAGAGAGGGTCATTGGAACCCCCGGTTTGTAGTCAAGTTGGACAGAAGCTTTGCCCTTCTGCAAATGGGACTCTATGGCAGTAGCCCCCTCTTATCCTCAATTTTCCTTTCTGTGGCTTTGGTTACTTGTGGCCAACTGTGGTCCAAAAATACTAAATGGAAAACTTCAGAAATAAACAATTCATACAGTTGAAATTACACATCATTCTGAACGGTGTGATGAAACCTCACACTATCCTGCTCTGTCTCGCCCGGGACATGAACATTCCCTTGGTCCAGTGCACACACACCACATTCACTACCCACCAGTCACCTGGCAGCCATCTTGGTCATGACGGCTGCTATCAAAATATCACTGTGCTTGTGTTCAAGGAACCTCATTTTACTTAATAACGCCCCCAAAGCACAAGAGTAGTGTATTGGCACTTTAGATATCCCAAAGAGAAGCCAGAGAGTATTTATGTATAGGAAAAAACATAGTACAATATACAGGGTTTGTGGAAATGAGGAGACTTTAATATTGAGGCAAGATGCAGCACAGACATTTAGGGGTGCAGTGCAAAGTTGGACGGAATAATATCAATCAGACTTCCAGGGAAACCTATTAACATAACCATTATTCAGTCTATGTTCCAACTGCAAAAGCTGGAGAAATAAAATTGAAAGCTTCTACACAAGTATTCACAAAGAAATTAATCACACACCAGAACAAGTCATGCTGATAGTTACAGGTGATTGGGAAGCAAAAGTAGGAAATAAAACAAAATCAAATGTCATTGGAAAATTTGGACTAGGGGTCAGCCATGAAGCAGGAGATCAGCTTGCAGATTTCTGTGATGCCAACAACTTGTTCACCACAAACACATGCTTCCAACAACTGAACAGATGATTACAACTGAACAGCTGGCCAGCAGGAAAATCAAACAGACAAAGCAATTGAAAGCAAGAGATGGAGAAGCTGTATTCTCTGCCAAAACAAGACTAGGAACATTGGTACTGACCACAGACTGTTTATACCAAACATTACAGGAAGCTGAGGAAGAGCACTAAAAGAATAGTATTGCCAAAATATAATGTAAATCACATTCCTGATGGATTTAAATTTCACATAAAAATATTTGCAATGCTAAACTTAATTGACTGAGATCAGATCTGTGGACTGAAACTAGAAATATTATTAGAAAAGAATGCAAAAAGGCAATGTCAGAAGTAAAAAGAAAGATAAATTGGGTAGATGACAAGACAAACATTAAAAATTGTTTAAAAAAACAGGTCAAACAGGTGAGATGGGGGAAAAGATAACAAAGGCAGGGTTAGAATCCTGATTGCAGTTTTTTGAAGACTATCTCATGGAGATAAATAGAGCTATTGTCGTAGTCACTGTAACAAGACAGAAGAGAACAACAACAAATCTCTACAGAAGATTCAAGAAATAAAAAAGAAATTCGAACTTAAACTAGAATGCTGAACAACCAACAAAGAAGCAGGTTATCTGATCAGGAGAAAATAAAGGGAAGGTGGAAACACTCTACTGAAAATCTATACAGAAGAGACAAAGGATGACAGGTACCTCTGAAGGAAATTCCTGTGAGGAAGGACCTATAATTCTAGACAGCAATGTGAAAGCTGTCCTGAGAGTACTGGGAAGAAATAAATCCCCAGGGGTAGTGAGATGCCCATAGAATTAGTTAAAGCACAGAGACAGAATCTGCCAAACTCTTAACAAGAATACGTCAACAAACACAGACCACGAAACAATGTCCTACAGATTGGAAATGTTTAATATACATCCCAGTCTTCAAGAAAGAAGACACCCTGGCCAGTGTGACCCAGCTGGCTGGAGTGTTTTCCCTTAGACAAAAGGTTGCGGGTTCAATCCGCGGTCCGGGCAAGTACAGGAGGCAACCAATTGCTGCTTCTCTCACACATCAGTGTTTCTCTCTTTCCCTTCCTCTCTCTCATGCAATGGAAAAACAATGTCCCCAGGTGAGGATTAAAAAAAAAAAGACACTAACGGGCGCAGTAACTACAGCACCACGGCTCTAACTTCCCGCACAAGTAAAGCGAGGCCAAAAGTGATGCGGCCAAGATTTCTACCCTACACGGAGCAAGAAATGCCCTACGTTCAGGCTGGATCCAGAAAAGGAAGAGGCACTCAAGATCTAATTGTGAGCATTTGTTGGATACTGAAGTGCTCCAAGAATTTCCCAAGAAAGTTAGTCTATATTTCATAAACTACAGTAATGCCTTCGACTGTGTCAGCCATGAACAGGCTTGGGTTGCTCTGAGAGAAATGGGAGTGCCTCAGCACTTGATTGTTTTGATGCAAAACCCAGATTGTGGAGGCTTCCTTTAGGCAAGGGTGTCAGATAATGGTGCATTGTATCTCCCTATTTGTCTAATCTCTAAGCAGAATATATATAAAAAACTGGGCTAGACTCAGAAGAAGGAGGAGTGAAAATTGGTGGAAGAAAAATCAGTAACTTAAGATAGTCAGATGACATCAACTTATTGTCAGGAAATAGCAATGATTTGAAACAACTTCTGATGAAACTGAAAAAAGCGAAGGGCCAAAGCTGGACTACATTTGAATATTGAGAAGACAAAAATCACGACTACAGAAGTAATACACGACTTTAACATCAATAGTGAAGACTACTAAAGATTTTTCTTCCCTTGGCTCTGTCATCAATTCGAATGGACACTGCAGCCAAGAAACAAGAGAAGGCTGAGACTTGGAAAGGTAGCAATGGAAGAATTAGGAAAGATCACTGAGAGCAAAGATGTGTCATAGAGACCAGGGCTAAGATCATCTGTACTCTTATGTCCCCAAATACTATGTACAGATGCAAGAGCTGGACAGTGAAGAAGGCTGATAGGAAAAAACACTGGCCCATTTAAAACAACGGCGTTGGATACCCTGGACTGTCAGACAGATGAACAAGTCCTAGAGCAAAGTAAGCCTGAAACATTGCTAAAGGCGAAAATGACAGATCTAAAGCTGCCCTCCTTTGGGCACATCATGAGAAGGCTGGGGTTTTGGAAAGATGGTAAAGCTGGAAAAAAAAAAAAAAAACAGAAGGCAGCAGGAAAAGAGGAAGACCAAGTATGAGATGGACTGACTCCATGAAAGAGGCCATAGGCCTGAGTCTACGGGAGCTGAGCAGGGCTGCTGAGGACAGAACAGTGTGGGCACCCTTCGTTTGTGGAGTCATCAGGTGTCAGAGCCAACTCAACAACACTTAACACACACACAGAGTTTGCTACTATTTGTGGTTCCAGGCACCCACTGAGGGTCTTGGAACATACCCCCCGCAGATAAGGGGGACTATTGTACTTGCATTTGGTATCTGAAGTACAGTGGGGCTGTCTCTGTGGGACTGAGCCCTTAACCTATGGGATTCGATGCTATCTCTAGGCGAATAGTGTCAGAATTGAGTTGAATGGAAAGATAATGAGCTGGTGTTGGAGAATTGGTGGTGGTGTGGGCAAAAAGCACACAGTCACTCTTTGAAATTGCTCAGAGCACTTTAATAACCCGTAACATACTTTATGTATATAGTATTGGCTCAATAAATGAAAACTGCTATTGTTGTAACAATGATGACAATAATAATAATGTTTTTCTTGGCCTTTGGGCCACTAGCATGAGTAGGTCCAACAAATCATGATGTAAAGTAGACCCCAAACGAGGCTACTCCCAGACTGTGGTAACACAATGACTTGTCAAAGTTTCCTTTGTATCCCTGAGAATAAAGACTTTTACTGATTGTTCATTCATCCAAAATCATCTTGGAAAACCCGCTATAATATCATGCAGATGCTGAAAAGATAAATAATACCTCAGTCCTGTCCTTCAAGAGTTCAGTCTAGAGAAGAGGACAATCTAGGTCTGTGGAAACTCTGGAATAGCACCCTGCAGACCAGGGAGCAAGAGTCAGGTCACAAAAAGGCAAATGGAAATTATGAGGAAAAGGGGTGGCTGGGACAAGAAAGGATGACCCAGCCAAGGAAAGAGCCTTTGCAAAGGTACAGAGAGAGCCTGATGCACTCTTGTCATTTAGCAAGGCCGGTGCACTGAGTGAGAGGAACGGGCAAATGTAGAGGGACCATCTACACAAAGAAGAAATTTAAGCAGGACAGAGACGTGATCAAATTTGTTTTTGAAAGACTCCACTCAAGTAGGTATATTAGCCTATGATGGCTGCCATAAGAACTTACCAGAGACCAGGTAGCTTAAAGAACAGAAATTTATTTTCTCATAATTCTGGTGGTTGGAAGTCCAAGATCAAGGTGGCAACAGGTCTGGTTTGTAGTGAGGATCTCTCTCCTTGGCTTGCAGATGGCCACCTTCTTGCTATGTCCTTGCCTAGTGTTTTCTCTGTGGTGTGAACATCCCTACTGTCTCCATCTTCTCATGAAGACATGCCATGTTAGATCAGCACCCACCCTTATAACCTCGTTTAACCTTAAGTACTTACTTAAAGGTTCCATCTCCAAAACAGCCACATTGAGGTTACAGCTTCAGCATACGTATTGGAGTGTGTGTGTGTGGTGGGGGCGGGGGGGATGGTGACACAATGCAGTCTGTATCAGTGGGTGAGTGTGGTGGCAGAGAGGTGAAAGGTAGAGCAGCAATCCAAACAAAAAATGATGAGGCCTGCACTGAGTTAGTGGGAGTAGGAATGAAGTAAAGGGGAAGTATCTGAAAAATAAAAAGTTGGTATGATTGATGAGACAAGGTAGCTGGCTAACTGCAGTGTGACTGCGGCAGCTGCGTAAGGAATGATCATACCACGTACTGAGGTGGAGGGAAACAATATGCAGGCAAAAGCTGAAGAGTTCCCTTTTTCATTGGTTTTGAGGTCCCTGGGAGACGTACCAGTGGAGACATTAAACAGGTAGTAGATATGAGGTCTGGCTCAGGAAAGAAGTCTAGGCTGGAGATACAGATTTGGGAATTGCCAGCATAGATAGGGGCTGGGTAAGAACATGAGAGTAAGTGAAATCACCCACGGAAAGTAAGTAGAGTGAGAAGAAGACATGGCCAAAATCCAAACCTCAGGAAAAAAATGTTTGCAGAGTGGGTGGAATAAGGGTTGCTTGCAAAGTTGCCTGAGAAAAAGAACCAAGAAGGTAATTGAGAAATCAAGAGCATTTGAGGTGACAAAAGCCAGGGGAGCAGAGGGGTTCAGGAAAGGCCTGGTCAGTAGGGTCAAATGCCACAACACCATTAACAACGTGCACTTAGAAATAGAGCAGCATGCAGATGTCATCAGTGATGGCTATCAGGACAATTCCAGCACAGCACAAGAGGCAGAAACCACTCTGAGGTGGGGGTGTATGGTAAGAGGGCATAAGGAAGGGGTGAGCAAACCAACTCTTTCCATTTGTTTGTATAAAGAAAATAACAAGGAAAGAATAAGAACTAAAAGGGGATTTAAAAGCAAATTATGGACTTAATTTTGTTCAGATAAATGACTTAACAGGGGTGCCAAACTCATTTTCACCAGGGGCCACAAACAGCCTTGCAGTTGCCTTCAAAGGGCCAAATGTAACTTTAGACTGTATGGGTGTAACTACTCCGTAACAGTTACCCGGCGTTGCCACTGGGTAGAAACAAGGTGCCGGGCTGGATAAAACAAGGTGGAGGGCCGGATTTGGCCCACAGGCCTTGTGTTTGCCACCTGTGACTTAACACAAACTTATATGCTGAGGCAATATGCCAGTAAATGATAGATTGAAAATATAGCCAAGTGTAGGAAACTTATGGTACAAGCATTCCAAGGCAACAGGGGGATGCAATCCAGGGTCCAGGCAGAGGCATGGCACGGGAGTCTTTTGCATGGACCAGTGAGGTCCCTGGAGTCAGAAGAGAAAATGAGCATGCTGCGGCTCTTACCGCGGCCCACCTTGTCCTCATGTTACCTCTCATGCTTCACTGGAGGCCTTGGCCTGCTCAGACATCTCCCCTTTTTGAGGACACATTTTTTCTGGGTTGGGCTATCATTAGCTAGACATCTGGGATTCAGCACAGTCCCAAGTGCCTAGTAGGTTCAATAAATGTTTGCCAAATAAATAAATCTAGGGGTGGCACCTTAGCCTGTTCAGTGCAGACCTTGTTCTCCCACTGGGGAGTGGACCAGACAGTGGGCAGATGAAAAGAAAAGGCAGATACTCTTGCAGGGAAGGTCTCTGGGTAAGATTCATTATTCATTCTGTGAACACTTACTGAGAACACGGTGCTGCCTTCAGCCATAGAACAGGCTGCTCAAGGCAACTAATTCACAAGAACTCCTTCAAACTGGAGGATTCCCTGCTCCCTGCAAATGACAAATCAGTGGCTTCCGCACACACCCATCTGCCATGATCTGGAGCCCAAATATTCCTTCTGAATCCTCAGCATCAGGAAGCAGATCACAACCAATTTTTCTTTCTGTCAACAGGAGCTAAGGAATAATTATGCCCAATTGACATAAGCAGCTCCAATTGCCTTTAGAATTTGGCCTGAAGCCCAATTTTATTTCTCTAGCTTGTGCCATGGCCCATGAGTAGTACAATTTGTTTCATTTCTTTCTCTAGCTTTTTAGAATATTCAAAAAGCTCAGTGAAACCAACCAAGCATGTTCTTTAAGAATAATTTTGAGTGCAATCCATAAGCCAAGTTAATATGATATATAGTCTGAGAGAAATTCAGTTGAAAGCATCTAGATATATTGTTTTTAAATGATA
>PVIA01015483.1:0-22575 GCA_004024845.1 Tonatia bakeri | reverse complement strand
AAAAAATATATATATGTATTATAATTTATATGTATGTCTAACACATATTATATATATAATGCAGCTCCATCAGCACACAAGAAGCTGACCAGGGACACAAACATGTCTCAGAGACACAGAGAACAGAACACCATGGTGCAAGGTTAGTAGGTGATATTTCCAGGAAACAGTTCACTGAGAGAAGGCTGTTCAGAGTGCCCAGGAGGAAAATGATACCTGCATGAGTTCTATGATACTATAAACATAAATAACTCAAGCTCAAGTAATGTAGTCAACAAAGACTTTGTATTCATACCCATCCCTTCACACACACACAAAAATCTCTATTGGCTTCTTTTTTTGTATGTGTGGTTATTTAAAAAAAAAATAGTCTGAAATTTGAGTTTGAGAACAAGACTGAATATTCCCTGCAGATAGGATGGAAGAGATTACATAAGATAGTAAGCTGTGTCCATCCCCTGAAAGAGAAAAGACAGAAGACATGGTGCAATGGTGAGAGTAAGTCTCCGTATGTGGCAAATTACATAGGTGCAGTTACAGGGAAAGCTGGTGTTTGCAAAAGCATGGGTGTAAGCAGCAGCTGCTTCTAGATGGACAGTTTTAGGGGGTTTTGAAAATGCAAAGTTTTTAGCCTCGTTCATGTGTCCTGTGAGGTCCTCGGTGCAACATGCATCACAAAGCTCCACTCCTCTTCTTCTAGTTCCTTAGCTTAGCTTCAAGTCCTGGGATGGTTTACAGTTTAATCAGTGCTGCAGCTCTTACAGTCAAAACGTGGGTGCGATCTTCAGTCACATACGTCACAGACGTCCTACCGCAATAGCTTCTTTACAGCTACTTTCAGTTTTCTGACTCTCCATTTGTGTTGTGTGTTGGAGACCTCTTAAGGTCTCATTCTCCCTCTCTGTGCTCTCTAGGGCCATCAGAGGAAGGGACAATGTTTATAGTCATTTTTGTAGCCACAGTGAATAACTGCCACAGCTACTTTGTGTCCCAGTACTTTGCCCTCGAAGTATATGCCATCTCATGCACCACCATTGACAATTTGAGTAATAATGATCTCACTATGTGGCATGGTTCAAAAACATGCCATTACTTCTCAGAATGGAGGCTGCTGATATCAATGTGCCTCTCAACAAAGGTGCCAGAGTCTGCTCCTGAGAGGCGGTCCTGGAGCCGCTGCTGCCCCTCATCACTGCCTCAGTCAGGGCCCCGGCACAAGTTCTCTTTACACTTGATGTAGTTAGTGTTAAATAAATCTCATTAACTCACTCCCCTTCTGCCATTTAATTTTTTTCAGTGCCTCCCAGTTACTAAACCCAGGTGGAAATCAAGGGCACAACACAAGTTGATGCAGTTCCTTGGTGCCTCTGAGGCACAAAGTGGAGCCTGACTCTGGAGGGCCAAGCGAGGTAAGCCAGGTGGGGAAAGACAAATACCATGTGATCTAACCTATATGTGGATCCTAATCAACAGGGGGAAAAAAGCAAGTAAAATATAAGTAGAGACATGAAAATAAAGAACAAACTGACAGTGACCAAGGGGAAGGGAGGAGGGGGATAACGGAAAAGAAGGGGAAGGGTCATCAAGGAACATGTATAAAGGACCCGTGGACAAAGCCGATGGGGGGAAGAATTGAGGGTGGGAGGTGGGGGGAAGTCGTAGCAGGGAAATGGAGAAAACTGTACATGAACAACAATAAAAAAAAGACAAAAAAGGAAAAGTGGAAGATATGTAGCACACCTACTACCCGAACTCTAAATATAATATATGACTTTCATTTTTTCTCCTTGATAACACAATCATAACAATAATAAATATAAAATTTTGACTGCAGATGTTGACATCAGCTTTTTCTTTTTCATCCAAGTGCAGGAAATAACGTAGCAGGCCTGAGACAGCAGTCCTTAGAAGGGCTTGCTTTTCAGATTGGCCCTGGGAGGTAGTCTGGTACTTGGCTGAGAAACCAGTTTTCACAGTGATATAAAATTCTGCTAAATGAGGAGTAGCTCATTGTGCCCAACCTGTACAATGAAATTTATGGTAAGAATAGGTTTTTTTTTTCCTGAGATTGTGTAATATCAATGATTATGGTCAGTTGTGTGTCCAACCCGAAATAGAATCCCCAGACTGCTAGCTTCAAGAGAGCTTCCCTTGGAGATAACACTTCACATCTTTGTCACAACTGGTCGGTGGAGGAATGAAGCTCATCCACACAACTGCACTCACTGGGACAGGACTCATCTTGTAAGCTTGGGTACCCTGTGCACCATTTCCCTTTGCTGATTTAGCTTAGAATCCTTGTACTGTATAAATGATGGCCATGAATATCACCACATTCTGAGTCCTACAAGTCCTCAGAGTGAATCATCTAATGTGGGGGCGGTGAGAGGAACTCCCAGCATATACTAATGTTAGAAAATCATAGATAGAAATTTTATTCATTCATTCAAACATTTTTGAGTACCTTCTATAAGATAGGCCTTATATGTATTTAGAAAATGCCTTCAAAAGTTAAGCGATTATCATACCCTATAGTTTAGGTATTTTAATGATGTTAGGCCATTTCATATAGACATAAAACTTCTTTGCTTTATCTTACCATTATTCTATATTGCTATTTCAAACAATCAAACAATGTAAAACAGGAGATTCAAGTGTTTGAGTAATATGTCAATGTCTATCAATACCATTGCTTTTTAGGGATGTACACAGCATGAGATTAGAGCATGACATTTACCGTATATTAAAGTTTATCTAATAAAACAAATATTAGGAAACAACTACAATGCTTTAGGATCAGAGTAAAAATCATAATTTTTGTGATGCTCCATCTAAAATCTACTCTGCTAAACTTGAGAGATAACTTTATTTTATGTGTAAATAAACATAAGATCTTTAAATATACTTATGTTTTAAAACTGAACTAAAATAACTTATTAACTTATTATGGTTACCAAATATCCTACACAACTTTTTCTCCTTTTAACTTATTTAAAAATCTTTACATATTAATGGAATAATTTTATTTTTATTTTTTTCAAGATTTTATTTATTTATTTTCAGAGAAAAGGAGGGAGAAAGAGAGAGGGTGAAATACCAGCGTGTGGTTGCCTCTTATGCACCCTGAACTGGGGACCTGGCCTACCACCCAGGCATACGCCCTGTCTCGGAATCCAACCAGCAACCCTTTGGTTCACAGGCTGGCTCTCAGTCCACTGAGCCACACCAGCCAGGGATGACTGAATAATTTTAAATATCAGTTTTAGATTTTAAGGTCTATGATTTGTTTTAATCCCAGCATTAGATGTCTAACATTAGAGAAATCTGAGAAATCTCAATGCTTTTCAAAAACATTTTTCTTGCATATTTTGAAAGTTTATATTGAGAGTTTTTACCTCTCATAACAAAAATATGGGCAAAAAGTGTTTTTATATTAATCATTTTATTATTTTTCCCCTTTCCTTTATTTTTGTTGTTGATGATAACATAGATGTCCCCCAAAATACAAAACTGGACTAAGTTAACTGTGATCTCTTAAAAACTAAAAGGTGTCTTACAATTATTTTTCTATGCTACAAATATGACAACTAAATGTTTTATTCATAGAACAAAGACAGATGTTTAAATACGTAAAAATATATCTATTTCAACATGGTGTAACATTTTGGGAATGGATATATTTCTTTGTAACTGGTCAAGCTGTTGGCCTTCAAGAAGACGTGAACTTTATGGAAGACAAAGTCACAGTAAAATAGTGACTAATGACCATTTTCTTTATATACAGTGACTCTAGGAACACAAAGCAAAAAAATATTAAAAAACCTTTACATCACAATAAAAGGAAACACGATAATGGAATATACATGAGAGATATGTATATCATATTTCCACCAGTAAGATTAGTGAGTCTTTCATCTTCTGTTCCTTTGATCTTTAAAAATAAGAAATATTTGGAAAACAAGAACAGCATTTGTGGAATGAATTACTTTTTCAATGTGAAGTAAGATCAATGTTACTTTCAAAGGAAAACACTGAGGAGAGGAAAAAAAGATGTTAAGGTTATGGCAGTTTATTCATTTACAGTCTACTGTTTTTCTACTAAAGTCTTTTTCTCCTGAAACTGCATTTAAAGAAAAATGGCAGAAACTTGTTTTCTTAAAGAAATCTATTTATTTAGTGTCAGTTAAGAATAAAAAACCTCTCATGTGGGAATAGTAGAGAGAATTCATGCAGAGGATGTCAGAAATGTCTCATTCTCCATACGGGGGACATAACCGAAGGGATCAGGCCTGGCTGCTGCCGCGGCAGTTTCCTGGCTGGGAGCGCAGGGCGGGCTGTGACTAGAACACACATAAAACTGCTTCCCCCCAAAACCTCAGCAGTGATCTCATTTTCTTTTCAGACTAGTTTTTACAAGTAATATGTTTTTGAAATGTATAGCCACACCTATATATTATAAAACCATTTAAAAGAAAAATCGATTATTTTTATCCATGAGAGAAAAAGTCATTTGCTATACTGCATTAGGCTTATGGTGAGAATATCAAAACTTAATGTGATGATTTGGCTCATGTACTGCAATATCAAAACAAGCCGACAGAATTATTCAGCTCAAGCAATTCAGGAACTCTGTTGATAAAATTTATTTATGCTTTTACTTGAGGCACATTTTTTAAAAGCCAGAATGAATACATTCATGAGAAAACAAATACAACTTGCTACCTTGGTTTGGAAATGGCTGTCTGATTTGTTGTATGTATGTAACTAAAGTAGCTCAAGAATTATTACCATAGTTTACTTTATTTTCTAGTAAATCATTTTATTCTTATAATAGGTACAATCATATTTTAGATTTATCACAGCTTTTTCTTACATTACTTCTTTCTTAATACAGAATTCAATGAGTCACTCGCTTCAGTGGAAAGAAAATCAATTCTACAAATATATCATTTTTCCCACAGAAGTTCCCATGAGAAATTATTCTATGATCCAATAAATTTCTTAGTAAAGAAATATATTCTATTACTTAGTTTAAATATGTACTTAGTTATTTTACCTCATAATTATATTGCAACCCATTCTTAACAGTGTGAATAACTTTCTTCTTCATAGAACAAAATTTGAAATTCATTGCAATTTTTATGTATCCATTTTTCATTGTAGTCTCAAAACATCAAGGTGAAAATTTCCCTTTAAAACTGAAAATTATAAATATCACATAAATAAGTCTATTCATGATTTGCAGCCTTATCACATTCTAAGAGACAATCTTTTTATACATTTTTATTGAATTTATTAGGGTGACATTGGTTAAGAAAATTATATAGGTTTCAGGTGTACAATTCTATAATTCATCACCTGTACACTGTATTATGTGCTCCCCACCCTAGGCCAAGTCTCCTTCCATCACCATTTATCCCCCCTTTACCCTCTTCTACCTCCAGCAACCACCTTTCCCCTCTGGTATTCACCGTATCATTGTCTGTGTCTATGAGTACTTTTTCACTAACTCCCTCACCTTTTTCACCCAGCCCTAAACCTCCCTCCCTTATGACAACCGTCTAAGAGATAATCTTTAATTGATTGTTAAGAGAATGTTTGGTTATTTCTGTTAAATCTGGGAGTTTCTACAAACACTGTAACCAACAGAACTGTTAGCTGCATAAATTAGATACTAAAACAAAGGACTGCTGACCTGTATAAGAAAATTATGGTTAGGGCTGTTAATATTTCTTCATCAGGATTTGTGGTGGAAAACACCGGGTCCAACTTAAAAGGCCATTATTTTTATCCACTCGATAAATTTAACTAGGGGGTTGTTCAAGCTCATACTATAATGACCTATTGTTTCATCAATGCTTGTGATTGGTATCATGTTTGTGATTCCAATGCTTGGCAAACTGGCCCTGGTTATAATTGTTTTTCTTTCATAGAGATACTTAAAAGTGAAGTTATGGCAATATTATGTGTACTCTTTGCCCACTTGGCAGTTATATCTACAAGTATAAATAATACCTTTTTAGAGTGAAAAATCAGTCTTTTGGGATTTAATTTAGCATGTCTGTTGTCACAAAGCCCAGTTATTTATAGATAGATAAATAAAATTAATTTTGTAAATTCAGTGTTTAATGACTACATAATAGATATGTAAGGACCACAGGAAAGTACTCAGACCTTGCTAGGTTATGTCTGAAATAACGAGATGGCTTCCTAGTTTACAACTTTTGACACACTCACTCTTTCAACAAATATAGGGGCATATCTAATCACTAAAAACACAAAAATGAACATACAGGAACACAACTGCAATAAAATATTTTATAATATGTTTTTGTTTTAGTTGAGATATACTTGACATATAACATGCAAGTTTAAGATGTACAATGTATTGATTTGATGCACATTTATATTAAAAATGATTACTACCTAATAGCTCCTGGTAACCAATGTTCTAGTGTGTGTTTCTGTGAGTGTATTTTTTTAGATTCCACATATAAGTGATATCATACAATATTTGTCTTTCTCTCTCTGATTTACCTCACTTAGCATAACATCCTCAGTCTATCCATGTTGTGGCAAATGGCAGGATTTCTTTCTTTCTCATGGCTGAAAAGTATTCCATTGTGCACACATATATATGAGGTCTGTCCAGAAAAACTCCAGACATTGTTAATATAATGAAAACGGTTTGTGTGACATCAATGTAATCCAGCACCCAAGGAGAGTGGACTGGAATGCACACATATGAATAATGACAACTTCAGTGTACTAGCAAGTGGGGTGGTAGATGCCATTGAGTGAACATGTGTACTGTGTGATTGTCTCAATTGAAATGACTGAGTGAGTAGAGCAACAAATATGCAACAAATTTTGCATTAAGGTTGACTGTTCTTCCACATAATCTATTTGGATGATTCAGAGAGCTTTCAGGGTGATGTAAATGAGTGCAGCACAAATAAAAGTGTGGCACAAACACTTCAAAGATCATCAAGAATCTGTTGAAAGTGATCCACATTCTGGAAGGCCTACACAAGCAAAACACCTCAAAATGTTAAAGGTGTATGGGCTGAAATCAACATGATTGGCAACTGACAGTGCAAGAAACAGAGGCTGATCTGGGGATTTGAAACACTACTGAGTCTGAGATTTTGATGCAGGATCTTGGAATGAAATGTGTCATGAAATAATTTATTCCATGGCTTCTGCTACCAGAACAGAAGGAACATTGTGCTGCAGTTGCTAATGACTTGATTCAAACTGCTACCAATGAACCAGATTCCCTCAGGAAGGTTCCATATAACTAGAGAAGAATCGTAGGTCTATGGCTCTGATCCAGAAATGAAGGCCTGGTCGTCCCAGTGGAAGCCATCTGGTTCTCCAAGCCTGAAAAAGGTGAGGCAAATTCTCGGCAAGATCAAGACCATGTTATTTGTACTTTTTGTGCTTTTGGGGAGGTGTTGTCCATCATGAGTAAGCCCCTCCAGGCCAAACAATTAATGAGTACTACCTCAGTGTTCTTCCTCAGTTGAGAGATACGATATGATAAAAATTGCTGCAGCTATAGGCAAATAGAGATTGGCAGCTTCATCATAATAACATGCCTGCTCATGAGACACATCTCATACAGAATTTTTTGGTGAAACATCAAGTCACCCAGATGACTCAGCCCAACTATAGCCCAGATTTGACACCCAGCAACTTTTGGTTTTTCCCTAACTAAGATCACATTTGAAAGGGAAGAGATTTCAGACCATTGAGGTTATTCAGGAAAATTTGATGGGGCAGCTGATAATGATCCCAAGGAATGACTTTGCAGAGTGTTTGAAACAGTGGAAGAGATGCTGAGAGAACTGCGTGAGGTCCCATGGTACCTACTTTGAAGGGGACTGAGGTGTCATTGCCCTGCGTGTAATGTATCTTGCATCTTGTTTCTTCTTCAATAAATGTCTCTATTTTTCATATTACAGGGCTGGATACCTTCTGGACAGACCTGGATGCTCAGTCTTTATCTATGCATGTGTTGACAGACACACGTTGTTTTCATATCTTGGTTATTTTGAATAAATATGAAGGTGCAGATACTTCTTCAATATCCTGCATTCCCTTCCTTTGGATGTATATATTCACAGAAGTGGGCTTGCTGAATCATTTGGTAGTTTTATTTTTAATATATTGAGAACACTTCATACAGTTTTCCACAATGGCTGTACCAATTTACACTCCATCAACAGAGTATGAGTTCCCTTTCTCCACATCCTTGTCAACACTTGTTATTTACTTTCTTCTTGATGGTAGCTGGCCAGTCTAGCAGGTAGGAGGTGATATCTCACTGTGGTTTTGATATGTATTTTCTTGATAATTAGTGATGTTCAGCCTCTTCTAATATAAATGTTGGTCATTTCTATGGCTTCTTTGGAAAAATGACTAGTTTATCTGCCCATTTTTTAATCAGGGTTTTTTTTTTTTTTTTGGTATTTAGCTGTATGAATTCTTTATATGTTTGGGGTGTTATAGAAATGTGGATTTCCAAATATTTTCTCCCATTTAGTGGTTGCTATTTTATTTTTTTATGGTTTCTTTTGTTGTGCAGAATATTTTTAGTTTGATGTAGTTCCAACAGTCAATTTTTTGCTTTTATTGCTTGTGCTTGTGTTGTTACATCCAAAAAAATATTGCAAACACCAGTCTCAAGGAGCTTCTTTCTTATGTCATTGGGTCTTTCATTTAATTTTTTAATCCTCTTCGAGTTAATTCTTGTGAGTGGTATAAGATAGTGGTCTAATTTCATTTTTCTACCTGTAGTTATTCAGTTTTCCCACAACATTTGTTGAGATAATCCTTTTCTCATTGAGTGTCCTCAGTACCATGTCAAAAAAAAGCATAATAGGTATTAACAAAAAACAGTAAAAATTTTGTGGATAGGTGGAGGTGGAAGAGGGTTTAGGAGGGATCAATAGTAACGGAAAAATACAATAAGATAAAAAAATTAAAAGTTAAAAAAATTTTGACTAGAGCTTAATCTTCACATTGAAAGATAAGTAATAGAGTTGAATAAATGTTTTAAAGCTATATACTGGGGGATGTTGAATCATAGACTATTTTGAACTAAAAATCAGTTAACTAAACTGTAATTATGAGGAAGGGGGAGTTAGTTTTGAAAAATGATCAGAGCACCCTGTGCTATATACTTATGAGCTGATTTTTCTGAAGTGCTCTACTGGAAATTCCCCCTCCCTAAATGTATCTCCATGTTCTGAGTGTGAAACTCATAGGTGCAACTTCAATTGCTAAAATCCCATATACTATAGCAACAACAACAACAAAAAAAAAGTACCTAGGGATAAATTTAACCAAAGAGGTAAAAGACCTATGCTAGGAAATCTGTAGAACACTGAAGAAAGAAAGTAAGGAAGATACAAACAAATGGAAGCATATACAGTGTTAATGGATTAGAAGAATAAACATCATTAAAATGTCCATACTATCCAAAACAATCTATAGATTCAATGTAATTCTTATTAAAATACCAATGGAATATTTTACAGATATAGAAAAAATATTCCAAAAATTTATATGGACTTATACAAGACCCCAAAATAGGCTAAGCAATCTTGAAAAAGGAGAACAAAATAGGAGGAAAATCACAATACCCAATATCAAACTATACTACAAGTCCACTGTAATCAAAACAGTCTGGTACTAGCATAAAAACAGACACATAGATCAATGGAACAAAATAGAAAGCCCAGAAATAAATGCAAGACTCTATGGTCAATTAATATTTGACAAAGTGGGCAGGAACATACAATGAAGTAAAAAATGGCCCCTTCAATAAGTGGTGCTGGGAGAGCTAGACTAGTACAAGCAAAAAAATGAAACTCGACCACCAACTCACACCACACCAGAATAAACTCAAAATGGATAAAGACTTGTATATAAGTCATGACACCATGAAAGTCCTAGAGAAAAACATAGGTAGGGAAATTTCAGATATCCAACTTAGCAATGTTTTTGCCAATATATTTCCTAGGGCAAGGGAAATAAAGGAAAAAATAAGCAAATGGGACTACATCAAACTGAAAAGCTTCTGCATGGCTAAAGAAACCATAATAAAAATAAAGAGGGAACCAACTGTATGGGAGAACATATTTGCCAATGATATATCAGACAAAGATTTAAGTTAGTATATTCACTCATTATCCCTTCATAGAGTAAGCAAAATTAATGTTTGTGGCATTTCTATTTCCATGTGAGTATAAACTTTAAATATCATTGTCTAAAGCATTGTATGTTAAGGACTAACATATTTAAAGTAATTACTATCCATATTGTTAAAATGCATACAAATACAATTTATATTAGATGAAGAAACCAGGAATAATTTTAAAACATCAAAATAAAATTGAGGGAAGGAGAGAAGTGTCATATCGGTTCTTTTCAGATCCATAATTTATCTTATTGTTACAAATTATTTGAAATAAAGTTTATGATAATGATACTTACAATTACTATACCTTTTTGATAATGAAAATTGCTCAGTGAACATCTATGCATATATACTACAATTGTATTACTTATCAGTTCTGCATAGTCAATTGCATTCAGTGCTGACTTTGTATTTAACATGATGTTTCTTGAATCCTGGAATATGTTGTATTACCCACTCAGTCTATGTACTTAGAATTTCCACCACTGAGGATTTACACTGGAGGGCTTTCACTGGTTGTTTTAATCCTTAATAATCAGAAACAGATATTTTTTGTTAGAGGAGACAGTATTTTTCCCCCCAGATTCAGCAATTGCTTGTGGTTGCCTATTACTTTTCTCCAATTCTCTTTACTTTAGAAGTACACTGTACCATTCACAGGAGTGGAGAAACAACTCCAGTTATTTCATTCCTCTGTGGACAATTCGGAGTGTGGTTAAGGAATAATCAGAATCTTATCTTGAGATAAACCACACAGGTAGGCATGGAAGCATGTGTGTTCGTGCACACAGATACTCAGTAGCACTGACTGATACTGTTTCACATCAACATTAACAGCCATTTCCCCTGGTTTAATGAAATAATGGGTCTAGACTCTGAGACTACCTTGTATACTTTTTCAGGTTGTACACCACACAACTTTAGGGGTTAGCTTTCCCATCTTAACCCATGTGAACTGTGTGTTCTAGAATTGTGCAGAACATATCCTGTGAGGCCACATGCATGGGCCTGCTAAAGTATCCAGAGAAAAAGAACAACAGAGTGAAAGTCTACATAACCTTGTTGCAATTGGATCCAGCTGGAAAAGTACTTCTGTCTTTGGACATCCCAAAGATATATATCTTATTTGGTCTAGTGTTATTGAAATGGAAAGGGTCCTAAATATTTACTGCATCAGAACATAATTCGTTTTGAAAATGTATTTACCTAACATAGTGAATGCTTCTTATGTGTTAGACTCTGTTCTTAGTGTTGGTAATAGTGCTAATTGTAAGCTAATTGTTGGTAATTGTAAGTATTATTATTTGAAGTATTACAAATATTCAAAAGCTCTGACTTTACAGAGGTCATTTTAGTGGATGTAGCTTTCCAGAGCATGAAAACAAAGAAATAACCAACAAGTTTCAGGGATAGCTTTATAATTGGAGCCCAGAAAGTGATCATTCAAACCTTATCTAGATTGATAATTAAGAAAATAAAGGAAGTGTTATAACTGAGTTAAACTAAGTTGAATGTTAAGAGGTAACATAAAATGATGAAAATAAAATTTTGGGGGAAAACTCAGGAGACGAGCTGTTTTAGGCAGGGTTTTACCCGTATGTATTTTCATGGCAGGTTGAGTTCTACTTGTCTATTTGAAAACACCATTTTAAATGGATAGTTTTACAAAACTCAGTGATACATGTTTTTTCAACTATGGTGATGCCAAGAATTCTTTATTTCTTAATTCATATTTATGTACTCATTTTGCTACAATTCAAATTCTTGGCATCTTGATGTCAGAGAAATGTGTATGCCAATCAGTCATAGGATATGGTTTTTGAAAGATGTTTCAGTTATATTGGAATACTCAAATGCTCAAATGTGAATCCAATAATAGATACTATAATTTAAAGTGTTTTTTTAAGGCATGAAGCTCACTTAACATTTGCTGCAAATTTTGATGTAGCTATCACTTTGTTAAAATAGAAAATTGCTTAAGAACACAGTAGCTTATCAATTATGTATCTTACTGTATACATTTTCCCACTGTCTCATGAGAATTGTAATGCAATTTCACTAGTAGTAGAAACAACAGGTCCTTACCAAAAATTCAGCTTGCTTTTCTTATAATTTTCATGCATTGATAGGCTGTTAATTTACCATTTCATATCTTTTTAAAACCACAGATGCTTTTATTAAACAGTAAAATGAATACTTTTGTCAGGCAAAAATTGATTTCATATTTTGTAAACTTCTAAGGCATGCACATGTTTTTAGTATTTTATTGTAAGAAAAATGTAAATACATTACAATATTGTTGTTGTACATGCACTACAGATAAGAATAGTTCACTACAGATAAGAATAGTTCTAGCCCTGGCCTGGTAGCTCAGTTGGTTAGAGCATCATCCCAATATGCCGAGGTTGTGGGTTTGATCCCCAGGTCAGAGCACATGCAAGAATCAACCAGTGAATGCATAAATAAGCAAGTGGAACAACAAATTGATGTTTCTCTCTCTCTATCTTACCCTCCCTCTCCCTCTCAAGTCAATAAATTTAAAATAATAGCTTCAAGTTTCATTCTCTAAGAAATAGAGTCATGTAAATGGATTTTCTGTTAATGAAACAGATCTACCTTGAATGATGTAATTATTGATCTATAAATTAGAGACAGTACATTTGATCCAATCTTTTTTAATGAGGAAACTACTTTCTTAGCTTGAAATAAACTATTAAGTTTTGATAATCTGAACTAAAGCTCATTTCATTTAAGTTTAGTGACTTTTACATGACTATGGGTGACAAGTAAATTATTGTTTTAGAAGAAACTGTGTGTTGGTAATAGCTATGGCACTGAAGCTTATCAGGATAAGTGAGGGTATTCTGACAAAGGCATAACTCAAACATAGTTGATGATTGCTGAGTTTTTGACCATCTTATACTACATCAAAATGCTTTTAGCCTAGAAACTTTATTCCATGCTATGGAGATGTATGAAATATTAGTCTATGCTATTCATCTTGCGGTCAAGGCTCACTAAAAATTCTACAACCGTTTATCTTATCCTAGAGAAATTTAATCTTAAAGCCTCATCCAGCAGATTTCATCAATTAATTAATTAACTAACTTGTTCCTTCAGAGACATATTGGGAAGTCAGGTACGCAGAAGAGATTAAGTCATGTGTCCTGACCTCAGTAGCTCATTGTTTAGGAGAGAGGATGGATGTAAATAAATAACAAAAAAATAGTGCATAGAGTATTGTTAAGAAAATTAAATTGGCACACCTCAAAAGGAAAAGGTCATGCATAAGGCTAACTGCCAAGGTGACACGCTTCCTCGTCATAGTGTCCGACACAGAGATGCCAGGGACAGTAGCAGAGACATTTGCTCATTGGCAGTGGTGAGATTGGTAATGTTCTTCTCCTGGAAAGCAGTGCCTTTGGGGGATGAAAGACTGCTGACTCAGTACTAAGTAAGGCCATGTCACCTTGGATAGTAGGTTTTCAATATATGAGTTTTTGGGGGGACACAAACATTCAGATCATAGCACTCTACCTGTGGCCCTTGCCAGAATCCATGTCCTTTTCCCATGTTATCGACTCAAAGTCTATGTCCAAAGTCTCATCTAAATATCATTTAAATAAAATATGGGTGAGATTTTTAGCTGTGAACTCAAGAAATAAAACATAGTGCTTCCAAAACACAATGGTGAAGCAAGCATAAGATAAATATTCTCATTTCAAAATGGGGAAATAGGAAAGGAGAAAGGGGTAACAGATACAAAGTAAGTCGAAAAGTTAAGGGGGCAAACAACACTAAAACCCCAATCTTCCTCCATAGCAGGTGTCGTCTTCCTAACCCACACATTCCGGACACACAAAGGCAGGAGTTGGGCCCCTAAAGCTCCAGCCACCCCATCTGCATTATTTTGCTGGGTGCAGTCCACACTGCAATCCTCCCCAGTTGTAACTGCACTTTGGGACATGCAGGTGGGTATAGGTGGCTAAAGTGGTCCCACAGCTCTGCTAGGCATTGCTTTAGTGAAGACTCTGCCCTGTCCCCACTGCTGCAGCAGCCTTCTGTGTGGGTTGCATACCCATGGCTCCAGCCTTCTTCATCATTCAAAATCTAGGTGGAGGCAGCCACAGTGCTGGTGCTTACTGGATGCAGCAAAAGTTGCACCATGACCCACTGGGATGGTTGAGGAGCATGGCACAAAAATGTGGACTGGAGCTCACAGTATGAGGTGGCCAGGCAGCAGCATCTTTCTGCCCTGTAGGTCCTTGAACTTTCTACTCAAGATGTGAAGGGCAGCCCTGAGGATCTCCTAAATGCCTTCCTAGTTTTTCTTCCATGGTCTTGATGAACAGCTCCTAGCTTCTGCTGAGATGGCCAACCCACACTAATGTCCTTAATGAATTTGGCCACACTCTTCTTGTTCTTTCCCAAACAAGCCTTTTTATTCCTTTTAATATGGATGGGCTAAGAATTCTTTAAATTTTAAAGTTATGCTTCCTTTTTTATTACTATTCCTTTAAATCATTTTACTTCTCTCGCATTTTGCTGTAACCAATTAGGAAGAACCAAGGTGCACTTTTAACACTTGACTTAGATCTTCCCTTGGCCTAATATTTAATTTCATTGCTCACACATTCTACCTTCCACAAAACACTTGAAGATGAACACGATTCAGTCAGCTCTTTATATCAATGATTGCCTTTCTTCCAATTTCCGATGTTTCCTCATTTATGTCAGAGACCTTATCAGAGTGGCCTGTACCACCCATATTTCTCTTAATAACCTATAATGACCACTTAGGTGATCTCTAGGGAGGCTTTCTCACCAGCTTTTCTCTTCTCCTCTGAGTTCTCACTTCCAGATTCTTCCAGCCTCTTCCAGCCTCTCCCCATTACCTAGTCCCAAAACTGCTTCCACATTTTTAGCATTTGTTACTGCAGCACCACCACTTCCTGGTACCAGTCTCCTGTCACAGTCCGTTTGAGCTGCTATAGCAAAGCACCTTACACGGTGTTAGGAAAAACAGATGTTCATTTCTTACAGTCTGGAGGCTGGAAACCCATGACCAGGGTGGCAGTGTGGTCAGGTAAGGGGTGTTTGCTCAGCTGCAGATTTCTGATTGTGTCCTCCTAGGGTGGAAGGGGTGGGCAGGCTCCTGGGTGCCTACATGAGATTTCTCACTGTCAGGAAAAGGAGTTAAAACTATTCAAATAAAAGAAAAAATGAACTCTGTGGTATTGGATTAGAATTGGTGGTATCATAATTATATTAATTAGCTAGGGCTATCATTTAAAAATTACCACAGACTGAATTACTTAAATAACAGAAGTTTATTTTCTCATAGTTCTGGAGGCTAAAAGTCCAAGATCAAGTTGTTAACATGCCTGGTTTCTCCATTGGTTTCTCACCTTGACTTGCAGATAATTTCCTTCTCTCTGTGTCCTCACATGACCTTTCTTTGTGCACACATATCCCACACGTCTGTCAGTGTGCCCCCATTTCTTCTCCTTATAAGGTCACTAGTCAGACTGGATTAGGACCTTCCCTAAATGGCTTCATTTTACCATATATCCAAATACACATACTCTGGTCACTGGGGATCAGGACTTCGACACATGAATTTTGGCTGGGGAACACAATGCACGATAATACTGTGTATTTCTGGCTTATGTATGTATATGTGTATGGAAGAAGATATGCATATATATGTACATGAGTCCTACTTGTGTTCACTGAAAGGGCTTGATATGGGAAAAGCACTTTAATCTCCTCCCTCCCTCCCTCCCTCCCTCCCTTCCTTCCTTCCTTTAATCTCCTCCCTCCCTCCCTCCCTCCCTCCCTTCCTTCCTTCCTTCCTTCCTTCCTTCCTTCCTTCCTTCCTTCCTTCCTTCCTTCCTCCCTCCCTCCCTCCCTTCCTTCCTTCCTTCCTTCCTCCCTTCCTCCCTTCCTTCCTCCCTTCCTATGGCAGGGAGCTGCTGCATTTTTGTTCTGTTTTTTAGTGAGTAAAGAAAATGTATCAGTGTAATAAAACCAGGTTGTGTTTTCCTCAGTACTTTCCCTGAAGATCAAAAGAAGTGAAGAGAGGATACAACTTATATGACCAAGTATTATGATAATACCTGTATTTTGAAAGTTTACTATGACTTAATTAAAAACAAATAAAATTAGACAAACAAATCATATACTCATTGGCAAAATTCTATTTTGCTACCATGTCTATGGATTGCTACTCAAGATTTAAATAAAATATTTGATTTTGTGACCTGACTTAGATATTCTCTAAGTTAGTGCATATCTGCACAGTGTGAGGTACTTTTGAATAAAGATTCAAATACTTTCAAAGACCAGAGGGTTAAAAAACTGAGTGAAGCAACTGGTGACAGTAAACAGTTGGGAGTACAGCAAGATAGAGAGTATATGTGCTATCCAAAGAATAAAATTTTTAATTGTTAAGAAAAATCTTACCTTAGTCAAATACATCAGGTCATGGTCTGTGAAATATTTATGTCACAGTTTTCTTGGTTTATTTTTTATTAGAATGATTTAGTAAGTATGCAGTAAATACTAGCATTACTCTGAACTAGACCACAAAACCAAGATCCTGAAGCTAAAGTTAAAGGCAAGCTCTTTTTTTAAAAGATTTTATTTATTTACTTTTTAGAAGTGAAGGGCAGGAGAAAGAGAGGATGAGAAACATCGATGTGAGAGAGAAACATCAGTTGGTTGCCTCTCATATGCACCCTGACTGGGGACCAAACTCACAGCCCAAGCAGGTGCCCTGACCCAGAATCAAATTGGTGACCTTTCACTTTATGGGATGATGCCCAGCCAACTGAGCCACATGAGTCATGGTGCATGTTTTTTTCTTTTTTTACGTAAAGGCATATTCTTGAAAACATTTAAGTGTTGTTTTTATATTTCCATGTTTATCTAATTATTAGTCCCTTTTTCCTCTTTTGCATAATGACAATTACTAGTTAAATCTATGTTATATTTTTAACCTCTATAAATCACCTTGCATGTTTAATATGTGTTTTACAAATACTTCAAAATAAAAAGTGTGATATTTGCATGATACAGGAAGTTTCTTTTCTTTTTTTAATTATCCATGGGGATTACAAATATTTTCCCTTATCTCTACAAGCTAGTATCTTATATAGCATCTACTAAATGATTCCTATTTAGCACAGATCAAATTATATTTTCATTCCTTTAGGGAATAAAACCACTTTCATTTAAAAATTTCACTCTTTTCAAGGATATCAGCCAAAATCATCAAAAAACATTGTTAATATTTATCTTCTGTGGGATTTTATTACTATCTAACCAATATGGAAAAGGCTAATGGATTTTGTGAGAAAGATTTATGTACAGAATCACTTACTTTAAGAGGCACAGAACAATTAGAACTGCTTTTGTGGTAAAATGTCTCTTTTGAATATATGTCATCTCCCTTGAGAAAACAGTCTTCAAATGTAAGTATTCACATAAAATAAGATTATTGATTTACTTAGCAATCGTTCTACTACCTCATAATTGTATTTTATGAAATCCATTGTGTTAAATATTTTAAGCTGTTCATGCCAAACTAAAACTATCAAAATGCACTGTGAAAGGATGACTGATTATAATCAATAGAGGGAATTGAAAACTTGGGTATATTTGTAATCCTTCTGGAAAGCCCTGGTCATTTCAATTGTCATGTGGGAATGAAAAATTCAACAATTGTCTATTAATAAATAATTCTAAACAATAACAGTTTTTCTCAGGAAAATATAGAAACTTAAGGCAGATTTAAATGTATATGATTTGCCTCTTTAAATTGAAGTTAGTTCTTTTTACTTTCTGCAAATCAGGTCAGATGCATATTAGTTATTAATCTGTTGGAAACTCCTGCTGTCAGCATTCCTGCTCTTTGCAAGCCTGTGTAGACCTTTACAATGAATGAGTTACTTTCTCATTCTCATTCCCTGCATTTTAAAAAATCAGTAGTAATTATGTTTAATTATTCAACTACCTCAAATATTTCCCTTCATGTAACAGAAACAAAATTGCAGACAGCAGCATGCCGTTACAGGTCCCAGTGAAATTTTTCCTACATACTCAGGCCCCAAGTCAATTCTAAAACCAATAGATAAGTCTCATATACAGATATGAAAATATAGGGATGGAATGATAACTTACCTACCCTCTGAATAATGTAGTTTTGCTAATTACGGTGATGGGTGCTGATAAGGCCAGTGAGAATTGAAGATCTAGCTGTGGTATCCACTAATGCATACATAAATAATAAATGAAACAAGCATAATCTCTTAAATATTTCTTTCCTAATATACAAAAATCAATAAAATGAATATGCTAATATTTTATGTGTGTGTCACTTATCTAAGCTGAATTATGTGTTCATTCAAGAACACTTAGAAAAACATTGAGTGGATAACTGGAAGATCCTGTACCAGTCTGCATTAAAGCCTTCACAGTTTTTATGCTCAGGCCCACACTTCCCGATTCCCTGTGTTGAAACCAGGGAGAAATTTTATGACTTACATTGGAACAGCTATTAAAAGCAAAAAGCAGCCAAGTGAGTACTGCATTTCATCTTTTCTTTCTTCTCCTTTAAAAACAATGCATTTATTCAAAATATCGCAGGTTCTGTGTATCAAATTCAAACAAGGCTGAAATGTATAAAAAGAAAATTTAAAAAATAATTTTACTTACAAGTTAACTAGTATTAGAATACTTGCTATGTAACTTTTAGAGAATATGAGAATATTATGAATTATGCTGTGTTTTCTCACTGCAATCCCATACCCCCAGTTTAAGAGACTTGGGAGTATAATTATTAATGGTTATTAATCAACAAGATATGAGTTCTAATAGTAACGTTAATATTAAAAAGTTGTAAAAAGCTGGACATTGTTTTGTCTTAAGATAATTTGTAGCCTTGAACCAGGTGATCTTTATATTCTCTTTTAACTGTAAAATATTGATTCCATAGTGTTATTTTGCTTGCTTTAAGTGTTCTATAGATCTCTTTGGTAGTATGAACATTCTAACAGTAATAACTTTTCCAATGCATGACACACAATGTCTTTCCATTTATTTGTTACTTCTTCAATTTCTTTGATTAATTTCTTATAGTTTTCAATGTACAGATCTTTCAACTTCTTGGTTAATTTTTCCTAAATATTTTATTTGTTATAACATTATTGTAAATAGGATTATTTTTTAAAAATTTCTTATTCTGATAATTCATTGCTAGAATATAAATATACTTGATTTTGTCCTGCAACTTTACTGAATTTGTTCATTAGTTCTAACATTTTTGGAGTGTTTACAGTTTTTACATATAAGATTTTCAGATTATTATCTGAATATAGAGGCAATACAAAGTGTTGACAAAAAAATTTAACAACTGGAACTTTTATACATTGCTTAGGTATGTAAAAAATATAGCCACTGACAAATATTGTCAGATTCTTATAAAGTTAAACATAAATATAGCATATAATCAGCATTTGTTAGAAAGGTACCCAAGAGAAATGAAAACATCTTCATATAAAAACATGTGTCATAAGCATAATATTCAGACTAGCCAAATGTCCAAGACTAGTAAATGGGTAAGGAAAATGTAGTGTATCCATAAAATAAAACACTATTCAGCAATGAAAAGCAAAAGTACTGATACATGCTACAATATAAATTAACCTCAAAAACATTCTGTGACGCGAAAGAAGACACATACACACACTCACACACACACACACACACACACAGCACTCATTATACTCTTCCTTTTATATGAAATACTCCAACAAGGCCAAAATATACAGAAAGCTGATCAGTGCTTGCTTAGGTCTGGGTTGGGAATAAATTATTGAAAATGGATATGAAAGATTTTTTGAGAGTAGTGGAAATGTTGGTAAACTGGAAAGTTCACATCCCTATATATTTACTAAAATTTATTCAACTTCACTAGATAGCTAGTAAATTTTACAATATGTAAATTATATCTTATTATTGTTGAAATCTAAAAATAAAATAATAAGGGGTGGTAAGAAGTGGTAGAGGTATAGATTAAAAATGGGTTCATGGGATTTTATTTTACTCTTTTCCAATTATCCAAAATTTCACAGTTGTGCTCTTGGTTTAGTTCTATCTTAATTCATTTTCATGAATCACAGCCCTTGCGATCTGGATTCTGAAAAATGTTCTTCTGTTTTTTATTTCTATAATCCATCTCCATTTCCTGACACCCTGTAGTTGGATAGTTGGCCTGCTGGACTGAGGCTCCAATTCTTTTTGCTCATTTCCATGTTCACTCCCTTTGTTTTCCACTTTGTTGGAAATTTCATCAACTTTCTCTTTCTCCTTTCTATTGTCTATCTTCTGACATGTTCACATTTAACTTTCAAAGGCTATTTTCTAGTCTCTGAATGTTCTTTTCCTCATAGTATCCATTATTTAATTTTCTAAGAACATTGTAATAGTTTTGAGATTTTTGTTTGTTTCTTGCATTGTTGTTTATCTCCTCTCATTTCCTTTCGGCTATCTTCTGTATATGGTGTTACTTGATGTTCATGTTTTCTTTCATTAGTGGTTTCATATTTCTCGCTTATGTGGAGTGAGACCCCTAAAAAGACAACTAAAATAGGTGAGAGAGATGGTGAAGATGGTGAAATGTGGTCGTTGTGGCTTACTAAGATTTCATTGGAATATCAAACTGTGTTACTCTCTACAGGACTTCTCCCCAGGTCCCTTCAGCTTTTCCAGGGATGAATCTTGTAATCTGTTCCCTAAAGAGTTACAAACTTAACTGTTACAGGGTGCGGCCAAGAGGAGGGACCCCAAATGGACATTTAAAATGGGGTCCAGAACTCAAGGTGTTCAGAAAATACTAGGATGTCCTACCTGCCCCCTCCAGGTGTGGGTGGGGGAAAGGGACAAATGGAGCAGGCCCATTGAGAGCTGTTTTGCATAGCAACAGCTCTGCAGCTAACCTCTGGGGTGTGGTCATTTAACATATCTATAATCTGACTGGCTACATAGATATGTTAAATAGCTATGGACATGCTCTGAGCCAGGGGGATGGAAGTAACTTCCCCACCAAGATGTAACTGGGGGGGGGCAGGTCCCCCGAGTTACAGCGCCTGTGTGAGAACTTGGAGATGATTGGCTCCATGACATGGGGCCACACCTGCCCAGACCCATGATGGCAACCAGAAAAGCTGGAAAGGACAGCAGATTGAGGGCAGGTGTGGCCGAGTGTGGGAGGAGTGGGAAGTGGGGCTGCAGAGGAAGATTGGCACGGGGATTTAAACCCAGACACGGCAGCCATAGAAGAGAGAACCACGCAGATTTGGCTGAGTGGGGACTCCGGTGGCCCTGGGGGAGAGAGGACCACATAGATGGTGTGGTGGAGAAAGGATCACATGGCTGGAGCAGTGGAGAGAGGACCACACACCTTTGCCAGAGTGGAGACCCCCACAGCAGTAGTAGGGGGAACCATCACCTGGCTTTAGGAGAGATTCCGGCGACACACCTGATGGTGCTGAGAACCGAGAGAGGCCTACCAGCTGAGCACAGATTACTGGGAATAAGCAGACATTGCCTGAGACTGGACTTCTATTTCCTTTCCTGAGATATGGTACCCCATACTGGGCAAGGGGGAAGGAAGGACTGTGTGCATTTGTGGGTGTTTTAAGGGAGTTTAGGATTTTGATAAAGACATTAGGTCACTACCTTCAGTTTGTATAGCACTAAATAAATGTTTCCTTTCCTTTTCACGAATCTCTGACATTGAGAGATATCTTTCCTTTAAGTCGGTGGACAAGACGGACCTGAGTCTCTTTCAGTAATAGTGTTATCGTCCTGGGCCCTCCTTGTTTTGCTCTGTAACATAACTGTTTTGATTGCTCAGAACTGAACCAGAGAATGAGTATACTGCCTTTAATTTACTGACATTAATTGTAGTAAGTACCTCTATATCTCATGCTGCTGAGTTTCAGCCTCAATTTTTTCTGTAGAATTGGGAGGTTGGTGGTTTCTGCCTGCATAGAGTTGCAGAGAACTTGGAAGTCTAACTGTTCCTATAGAGTCTTAAAGCATTATCCCAGTTTTGGCTCCTCTCTCATCCCACTCTACTTTGGCTCCTTTGCAATGATTTCTGAACCAATGCTTATATGGTGTGAAGCAGCTGGCCATTCCTTGGCTTCTCCTCTGCAGGCACTTGACCTTCACTGTTCTTTGCTTGACTGTCAATCATTACCTCCTCTCTGTGCTTCCCATCTTCCAAAAATAGACTGACATGTCTTGTTCCTTTCTACTAATCTGTTCTCTTTGTGTTTGTAATTTAATAACTTTTAAAA
>PVIA01015482.1:0-22583 GCA_004024845.1 Tonatia bakeri | reverse complement strand
AACAACAACAACAAAACAAAAGCAAATTTAAAACAAAACAAAACAAAAAAACCCTCTTGTTGGAATGTTCCTGCCAGCTCAAGCAGGCTGAGGGGCAGTGAGAATGCATTTCACCCTTCTGAAACAGAACTCAGTCAGACTCAGGGCTGGCACCAGCTTTTCCCAGAAACGATTGCTGCCTCTGTCTGGGCTCAGGGCACAAGCTGCGGAGATGGCAAGGGGTTGCGTCCCTCCCCCAGCTTCGCCACCACAGGCTCTACCCTCAGCGAAGCACCTGCCTCTCTTCTGGGTTCATGGTGCCAGGACCAGGACTGCAAGGAGCCCCGTACTTCACCTCTGTGGGCTCTACGTTCGCGGGAAGCCCCGTCTCTCCTCCAGTTTCGCGATGGACCCTCCGGGGTTTGGGAGGGGTCACGTATTTCCCTTTGCCCCTGCTGCCTTGGGCCTGGGAACCCGCGAAGCGCTGTGTATTTTCTGGGTTCCCTGGCTTGAAAGTCAGCAACCCCGGCAGGGCGCGTGCCCTCTCCAAATCACCTCAGCTCCGGAAGCCCTTCCCTTGTTCCCAGCCGGCTGTGGGGTCTCAGTCTTCCCCAAAACCACACACTCCCCGGGTTGGGGGCACAGATGCCCACAGCAAGGCCTCCACCCCCACGGCAAGGCCTCCCTTGGTCCGGCAGACTGGGTACTCACTCTTCCCGGAATGTTCATGGGTGCCCACAACTCCTGCGCTTCTGCTTCCCGAACCTTGTCTGGGGACAGCACGGGGCGGCGACTCCCTTCTCCTGAGTGCCCCGACCTGCTCTCCATGCCTATCACAGGTCCCTTATGATCCCGAAGATGTCCTCCTACCATCTGTTTATTCAATGTCTGGTCAACTTCTGATGCCCTGTTTTCATAAATGTTGCGATATTGGTGGTCTCCTGCTCTGTCTCTCCTCAGATCGGCCAAATTCTCCCTTGAGCCCTGGAGAAGGTGATCAGGACTCCTCCTACAATGCCGCCATCTTCCTCTCCTCCCCCCCACCGTCCTCACTTTTTAGAGTATGTTCTCCACCCAGAAGTCAGAGGAATCCTTTTAAGAACTATAGGTGTGACCATGTAATTTCTCTATTTAAAACTTAATAGTGTCCAGTCTCTTTCAATGCAAAAAGCAAAAGCCTTATAATGACGTATAAGGCCCTACCTCATCTACTCCTGATCTCTGCCAATTGTTAGCTTCAGTCCATTTCCTTGAGCGTGCCAGCCACTGTTCTGCTCCCATATCTTTATACTGGCTGTCCCCTCTACCAGGATGGATTTTTTTCCCCAGGTAGCCCCATGTCTAGCTTCCTCATTTCCTTCAGAAACTTTCTCTCGAGTCACCTTCATGGGAAGGTCTTCCATGCCTCTTATCTAACACAATTTAACATTTATACACACCTCCCCTTTGATATTTCATATGTCCCTCCCAACTCCCACCTCTGCTCTTTCACCTCTCCCTGACCACAGGTTCAGTCTGCCTAGAATGACTGCCACATATCAAGATCAATGTTTTTTCTTTCATTTCCCTGATGTGCAATTATAATATCCCTTAGAATTATTATTTTCTCTTTCTCGTGTTCCTTTTGCCTCATATCTTTTTTCATATGGATATCCTTTGTCCCTAACATGTTATTTGGCACTTATCAAGTCTTCAGTCAATATTGTGCAAATAAATTTTTGAAATGCTCTAAGCTAGTTGAAAGCTAAGACACTCTCCAGTCACAGAGGAACATGAGATTAATTCACACTGAGAGTGCCTGACAAGAATTTCACCAGTTTGTTTTTATAGTCTTTTCATTGTTAGGTGACAGATGAGCCTCCATCTGCAATTAGCAAACACCCTTTCCTTACGTAATGGCCATGGATGTGGATATCCTGCCTGCAGATGTCAGAAAATAGAAAGTCACCTTGGACATAATGGTCTCCATATTTTCTCTTTTTAATATGCCATATCTTAATGTACAATGTCAGCAACACTTTGATCAAAATTATATGCACTTTAAGAATTTGTTAAAGATTATTTTTAGTAAATCTGCATTGAGCTGGGCATTGAAGGATGAGAAAAGATTCAACAGAGAGAAATCATGATTGTGTAGCCTATAGAGAGAGAGAGAGAAAAAAAAAGGGAAAACAATGAGTGAGTTAATGCCGTACATAAAGGAACAGCTTAGATAGCAGCTGGTTGATGAAGAACCATACTTATTCTTTTAAGTATTTGGTTTCTTTATGTTTTGCCTGTGGGAAAAAACTGTTTTACCTCCAAGGTGACATGTAACTCCCACCTCTTTGGGAGTCAAAATGACCAGCTATATAACTGGCAAAATGGTAGTCACTCCTGGATCAATCAGGCTTATGTTTTGGGGGATGGAGTTGGGATCGAATTGGAAGATGGGAAGACCAATAGCAAGAGTGCTTCCTTTCTGTCAGCCCAGGGAACTAAACAACTTTGGGTATCAAAAAAGAAAGGAGTCACATTTTATTTTGATCACATTCACAAATGGAAGAGATTTTCACAATCTCTTTGAAATGACCTCCAAAAATGCCATTTACAATCTATGAATTTATTTTAAACTGCAGTTTTTAAAGTTTGTGTAATTTTTAAAGTTTAAAGTCCTTTATTTCTCAAGCCAGATTAAGCTTGAAATTCACTCTTTGTAAACTTTGGGAAGGGGCAAATATGCTTTTAATCTCTTCTAATGTCCAAATTGCCATGGTTTCTATGATCATAATATGTCTATCTGTCTATCTACCTATCTATCTATTTATCTATCTATCTATCATCTATCTATCTATAGGTGAAAAATATTTTTATTTAATATGTATCATGGTTTTAATTAGTTAATTTATTTGGGCTTATTTTGCTTTTCTCAGTTTAAAAAATGTTCAACTACAGTTGACATGCAATTATTATTATTTAGCATTTATCATGTCCTCAATGTTTGTTATTATTAGCACTTCTCAGGTCTTTAATCATTATGCCTAATTTAGTTTTAGGTGTACAGCATAATGATTAGACACTTCTGTAACTTACAAAGTGATCACCGTGATATGTATCGTGTTTTTAAATGTGGGAAGGAGCGAAGACTATCTTCTTCTAACAAAAAGATAAGCAATTTCAGGGGAAAAGGGGAAGGGTTTACAGCAACAAGTATAAAGGACACATGGACAAAAACTAGGGGGGTGTGGAAATGGGAGGGAGGTGGGGAGGACTGGGGGGGCTGGGGTGAGAGTAAAAGACAGAAAACTGTACTTGAACAGCAATTAAAATTAAAAGAGAGAGAGGGAGTGGATACTAATTTGCATCATTACATTTGGAATCAACATATGTTATAGAGAATAGAAAGAATTCTATGATTATTTTAAATAAGCATTACTCATGACATTTGTTAAGGAATGTTAAGGCAGACTTTATCAGAAGCAGCCACTGAGATAAGTGTAGGGACCACTGCACTGTGATATTGCAGGAAGGGAGAGAGATTGGACTCAGTTCAATTACAAGGAAAAGTGGGAATTTATAGCCAAGGAGAGCAAAAGGAGGTCAGTAGATAGAAAATTACTGAGGAAACATCAGGAGTAAGGGGCATTCCAGCTAAATCAACCTTATAGGAATCTTGCCTAAGGCAGTCCAGGGTGATCAGACATCACCTGGGAGATGATGGAGGATGAAGAACATGGCTGGACATGGAGTCATCAGCTAGTGAAGATGCAGGACCCCAGTTGAACTGACTTAGCAGGATTCTTGCTAAAATTGGATAATGCAGAAATGAGCACAGAAACTCAAAAGTCCTAGTTGAGAAGAGAGTTCCCAAGGGCCTTACTAGAGTTTGGTCAAAAACTGAACATCAGCTAATAAAAAATAATAATCATTGAACATTTCTAAAGGATTTTTCTTAGCTTCCCACATAATCTTTCAATTCTTTTCTATCTCAAGCTCAAAATTTTGCTTGTAAAGGAAAAGTATAATATTTGTATAAAAGTATTGTTTCATCAGTAGTACCCAACCAACATGCTGATAGTTGATGTTTTAAAACTGTTAGAGATTTCTTATGAATAAAGTTTTTACTTTCAAGCTACTCTATTTTATTGTTCTTTCCTAAAACTTTCTTTGGAAAACTATTTTATAGTTTTCTGCCTAGGTCTGTTTAAAAATAATTCATTATTTGAATTAACAATTAATATTGCAATGTCCAAAAATATTAAAAGAAACAAAATTTTCACATTCTAGTTATGGGTTAGATAAGAATAATTTGCAGATTTTATTCTTTCACTAACTAATGAATTTATTCAACACATATACTGTCAAGCACTTGTTTTTGTGTTAGGCACTATGGTAGGTCCTCACAGCACAAGACAAATGAGATCCAGTGACTCATAACACTATGTTTGCAGTCTGCTCAGAAAACGCGGTGTTTCATCCAAGGTCATCGTGATACAACATGATCTACGTAATGAGGAATGTGCATGAAGCAGGATTTCCCAAGCGGTGGTGCGGTTTCCTAGAGCTTCATGAAGTATTTGTCGGGGGGCAGGTGTTTGGGCTATCATGACAATTCTGTTTTTTTTTTTTTTAAAGCAGTCAATACCTAAACTAAGTATTTTTCCTTTTAAAGAATTCAGTCTGATAGTGTTTGAGAGGATATGGGAGATTGTGCAGCAATTCAAAGGAAGTACATATGTACTCATTATTCACTTATTTATTTAACTGTTCAAGCCAGGATAGGTTTTTACTATTAAGTAGTCTTGAGTTATGATTATTCATTGTTGTATGTACTTTGAATAAATATTGAGATATAACTTATATATAATAAATAGAACCAATTTATTTCTATGCTTCAATGCATTTTGACTAATAGATGCACTTTTTAACATGTCCACAATCGAGCAATGGAATAGTTTTGCCACCTCAAAGACTTCTATGCCTCTTCGCAGCCCGTAGCCCCAACCCTGCCCTAGGTGACCAGTGATCTGGCTTCTGTTGCTGCAGATTAGTGTTCTAAAAGTTCATGTAAATGGAATCATCTAGGGTCAGCTCTTTTGTATCTGGCTTCTTTCATTCAATGTAATGATTTTGAGATTTTTCTATGTTTTTGTATATACAATTACTTTTAATTGCTGCATAGAATTTTAATGTTTGGATATACACACTTGATTTATTGTGCTTGAAAAGAACAGGTTTTATGCAGTTATGAAATGTGTTTTATAATATCAATCAGGTCCATTTGTTTCATAGTGTAATTCAAATTCTCTATATCTTTATTCTTGTCTAAATGTTCTGTAAATTACTGAGGGAAAGTTTTTAAAATATTTAACTCTGATTATAGATTTGACCATTTCTTCTATTACTTCTGTCAGTTTTGCTTTATGAATTTTAAATATTTTTTATTATTTTCACATACATTTATGATTATTATATCTTCCTGGTTAATTAACATTTTTATTATTGTGAGATATCCTTCTTATTCCTGGTAATACTCTTTTGTCTCAAAGTCCACCCATTCTGATCTGAAAATGGCCATGTCTACTTTCTAAACCTCAGTGTGCATTTTTTCTTACTTTTCAATGTTTAACATGTTTTTGTCTTTATATTTAATGATTTGCATAGAAAACAGGAGGTTGAGTTTTACTTTTTAAAAATAAACTTTACCGATTTCTACTATTTAATTATAGGGCTTACTTAATTGACATTTAAGGTGATCATTGACCATTGATGTGGTTGGTTTAAATATGTCATCGTCTTTTTGATTTCCATTTGCCCTCTGGTTTTACTCTGATTGTTATGCTGCTATTTCACTGCATTCTGGCCTTACATATTTTTCAGTGCTTCATTTATTTCCTCTATTGCCTTCTTAGCTATATCTTGCTTGCTTATTTTTGGTAGTTGCTATAAAGAAGAAAAGCAGTAATACTTAACTTGCATCTTATTGAAAGTTAATATTGTGTCACAACACTTCATCACTGATAACTTATACTACTTATTTCCCTCTTTGTACTTTCCACTTTCACATCAAAACCCTAACCTTATAACAGGAAATGTCTTTGTACAAATTTCTCCATACTTTTTGCTATTGTTATAATTTTATTTAACTTTTGTATGTAGTATAAACATGCTCTAAATATTATTTTATTTTAAATGGGCAATTGTATTATGAAGAAATTACAAGAGAAAAATAATGTTTTTAAATATATATCCACTTATTTATTTTCAGTGCTCTTTGTTTTTGTACATCCAAGTCTTCATCTGAGTTAATTTCCTTTAAGCTTGACAAACATTTTTGCAGGTTATATGGTATGGATCACTGGTTGAAAATTCTCTCAGCTCTTGTTTATCTAAAAGTTTTTAAAATTATTCATTCACATTTTTGTAGGGTATTCTTATTGGATACAGAATTCTGGGCTGAGTTTTTCCTTTCAATACTTCATAGGTGTTACTCATTTTTTCCTTGCTTCCACATTATATTATTAGGAATTAACCATAATTTTATTTTAGTTTTTCTGTATGTAATGTGTTACCATGGGCTGTGACCTAGCTGATTTCAAGATACCTTATTTTTTTTCAGCTGTTTGACTATTATGTACCTAGGCATGGAATTCTTTAGTTATAGTTTATTGATTATGCTATTATAGTTGTCCCAATTTTTTTCCCTTTGTCCCCCTCCACCCAGCACTGCTCCCACTCCCTCAGGAAATCTTCACACCATTGTTCATGTCAATGGGCCATACATACAAATTCTTTGGCTACTCTGTTTCCTATCCTGCACTTTATATCCCCATGGTTTTACTATAACTACCTATTGGTACTTCCTAATCCCCTCACCTCCTCACCCATTTCCCCACAATTCCCTACCATCTGGCAACCATCAAAACACTCTATCTATGATTCTGTCTCTGTTCTTGTTTGCCTATTTTGTTTTTTAGATTTAATTGTTTATAGATATATGTACGCATTGCCATTTTATTGTTCATATATTTTATTCTCTTCTTCTTCTTAAATAAGTCCCTTTAATATTTCATATAATAAGGGCTTGGTGATGATGAACTCCTTTAGTTCTTTTCTTGTCTGGGAAGTTCTTTATCTGCCCTTTGATTCTAAATATCTTTGCTGGGTAGAGCAATCTTGTCTGTAGGTCCCTGCTTTTCCTCACTGAATATTTCATAACTTTTTGAGACTGCTAACAGTTTTATGAGAACTCCCCTGTAGGTAACTAACTGCTTTTCTCTTGCTGCTTTTAAGATTCTCTCTATGTTTAACATTTGTACCTAGGCATAAAATTCTTGTTCATCTTTTGGGCTAGCTGAACTACTTGAATTTATAAGCTGAAAATTTTCATCAATTAATGTTAAGTATTGTGAGGTTTGGGGAGGGATAGATGGAAGAAATTTATAAATCTAATTCAAGATTATCTTTGCCAGATTTTTAAGTCTACATTTTCTCAAAATTGTTCTATAGCACATCAAGATGTTTTAATACATTTTTTAGAAACTTAAAAATGCAAAACTACACAGACTTTGTTTTGCATCTATTTAAAAAAAGGATTATTCACACCTTCCATGTCATATTAGAAAAGAACTGACTGTAAGCAGTATCCTATAAAGGTCCCTTTTAGCTTATTATTTAGTAACAAACCACAGAGATTATTTTTAAAACAAAGTAAAAATTTCTAAGCTTGAGGGTTTGAATGTATTTAAAATTTAAAGTCCACAGTGTAATACATATTTTGTTCTTAAATCAAACACAGTATTATATTTTTAGATTAGTTAATGACTAACTATGCTTTTTATTCATCAGCATGCAATAAATTTTAAAAGAACTGATAAATTATTAAAAGGAAAGAGTCAACATTTGCCTTAATACAGCATAAGTATTAACAATTTTAGTAATAAACTCTTTAATATCTTACTGATCTAAAATAAAACCTTTAAACCTAAAACTCCATCTACCATACACTATAAATGTTCTCAGAGGGAATATAAGATTATATTATTATAAAATAGTTCATAAGTTAAACAATACTGGGAATTCTAACATGTGAAAGTAAGGGAGCTCAGAAGTGACTCTGTAGTTCAGTCAGGCGCAGGGGTTAAGAAAAGCTTCCTAGAGGAGGTAAGCACTGTGTTAGTCGGAGTTAGCCAGCACAAGAGAAGAGAAGAGAGAGGGAATGTCATTTCAAGCAGAGATGATAGCATGAAAGAAATTGATAGTGAGGTAATATTTCTAGGCCATAAAGAAAATTGATGTAATGTGTTTAAAAAATGGGACAAGAGAGGTCACTGGGAAAATATCATGGATGGACTTAAATGCCATACTTGACCTTGACAGCATCATGGCAGGAGACTGAAGGACACCCACCAGGAAAAGGGTAAAAAAATTCTGAGATTTCTATGGATAACTCTGGAAATTTTGCAAAAGATGCATTGTGAAGAATGGATCTGAGGACATTGTTTCTGGAGGTGGGAAGCTAAAGAGACGAAAGTTGCAGGGGTAGAGCTCATGAAATTCTGAGGTGATACTGTAATGGGGTAGCTCAGAGCCTGGGTCCCTGGAAAGCAGGGAAACCCTGCCATCTCCCCAGATCCTGAAAACAAGGCAAGGAGGTCAGGGAGGAGTGGCCACAGAGCAGAAAGCAGAGTGTTTGAGGCACATTGCATAACAAAGGCAGATAAACAGCCTGTGCTTTCCTGGAGAGAGGAGATGCAGAAGAAGCCTGCTGCCCAGGGTGAATTGTGAATATGACTATTAAAATGTGTGCCTGGAAGACTGACTCATGATATAGCTTGGGGCAGGGGGAGCTCACACAGCACCCGTGTGAGCTACAAGGCCAGATGCCCTACCCAAGATGGACAGATGCGTGTATGCCTGTAGATGGCTGGGAAACTGTTGCCCTGAGTAAAGATGGCTTCCGAAAGAGGATCAAAGACACTGGGGAGCTGACAAAAATGGCAGACATTAATGCACCACAAGAAGAGCTGGATATTTGGCCATGCAGGAAGTTCTGGGCCAAGCCTTTAAAATTGGAGCATGCTGAGAAATATGAGATCTGCCTGTAGGGCTGTGTGTAGGTCAGCCTGTCTGTCTGTCTGTCTGGAGGGTTAGAGGTCAGTAGGTCTGTTAGAAACATTCTCAGCGCCCCTCCCACACAGAAGATAGCAGCAGAGCTGGTGGCACTGAGGGGCACCTGCCTGGCCAAACTCACAGACACAATCGTGAGCTGGTGGCTGGAGTAAAATCAGCTCTGCAGAAAAGAAACAGATGCTGCAAGAAGGACTCAGGTTGCTGCACAGAGACTCATGAGAGATGTTTAGAGCTGAACTGTGGCTGTGTTACAGAGCAGAACAAGGGGGGCCCGGGATGGTGATGCTCTTACTGAAAGAGATTCGGGTCCATCTTGTCCGCCGCCATAAAGGAAAGATATCTCTCAATGCCAGAGATTTGTGAAAAGGAAAGGAAAACGTTTATTTTGTGCTATACAAACTTAAGGCAGTGACCTAATGTCTTTATCAAAATCTTAAAGTCCCTTAAAACACCCACAAACACACTCAGTCCTTCCTTCCCCGTTGCCCAGTATGGGGTACCGTATCTCAGGAAAGGAAATAGAAGTCCAGTCTCAGGCAATGTTTGGTTATTCCCAGTAATCTGTGCTTGGCTGGTAGGCCTCTCTCAGTTCTCAGCACCATCAGCTGTGTCACCGGAATCTCTGCTAAAACCGGGTGATAGTTCCCCCTACTACCACTGTGGGGGAACCCACTCTGGCAAAGGTGCGTGGTCCTCTCTCCACTGCTCCAGCCATGTGGTTCTTTCTCCACCAGTCCAGCCACGTGGTCCTCTTTCCACTGCAGGACCACGGGAGTCCCCACTCAGCCAAATCCGCATGGTTCTCTCCACAGAGCTATGGGGAGACGGGGTCGCCACTCGGCCAAAGCTGAGTGGCGATTTTCTGCTAAATCCGCATGGTGATTTCTCTCTCACAGGGCTGCGGGTGCCCTCTACTCTGCCAAAGCCACGTGGTTCTCCCCTCCCTATGGCTGCCGTGTCTGGGTTTAAATCCCCCCGCCAAACTTCCTCTGCAGCCCTATTTCCGACTCCTCCTACACTTGGCCACACTTGCCCTCAATCTGCTGTCCTTTCCAGCTTTCCTGGTCACCATCATGAGTCTGGGCAAGTGTCACCCCATGTCCTCGAACCAATCTCCTCCGAGCTCCCACCCAAGCGCTGTAACTCAGGGGACCTGCTCCTAGTCACGTCTCGGGGAGGAGTTCCTTTCCATCCCCAGAGCATGGCCATAGCTATTTAGCATATTCAAGCAACCAGCCCAAGGCTATAGGTATGTTAAATGACCATGCCATGGATTAGCTGCAAAGCTGCCCTGCATGTTCTTGCTCTGTGTGCCCCTTCCACCAACTCACACCTGTGGTGGGGGGAAGAGGTAAAAAAAAACATCTTAGAATCTCTGGACACCTTGAGTTCTGGGCCCTATTTCAAATGTCCATTTGGGGTCCCCCCACCTCTTGGCTGCACCCTGTAACAGCTGGGAATGCTGAGCTACAGACTTCTGCATTTCTGATGGAAAATACTTTTGAATGGCATGTTCTGAAACTGGTCTGGCTTAGCAGAGGGAGGCTGAGCTCTTCATTTTGGGGTGTTTTTAAAGGGAGCAGGACTTAATGGTAGAAGGATGCTCTCTCTCTCATGCACTTGATATGGAGAAGTTGCTCTCTTGATATGGGACTTTGGAGCTTGGTGCAAACTCTCTCTTTGGTATTTTGGCATTTAGACATTCTGGACCTCCTGCCCTGCTCCCCTCATGGACGGGAGTGCTTGTGGGGCCAGGAGATGCCTGGCCCACTAGGAACTTAGATGCTGCAGAGGATGGAAGCCTGCTCCTGGAGGCAGGGTCTCACACAGGGACACGTGCCTCCCTGGGCTCCAGCATCTGGGACACCATGATCCAGTGTAGCATGGCTCATGGTTTCTGGCCTGCTACATGGAGACTGAGGACAGGGTGCCCCAGACCCTGAAGGAGAGAGAGAGCTGCTGTGAGGAAATGGTGACTCGGAAATCCACAAGTGCACATTCCACAGAGGATGGAGATCTGTTTGTGTGACCAGCTTAAGACGGATAAGGAAATGGGGGAATTCTGGGCATGGTTTTGGTTTGTAGCCTTTTGGGGAACAAGGGGAGCTCTTGGTCTCATGGGAGAAAAGGGCTCTGAGCAGGAATGCTCTCATTCCCCCCAAGTTGTTAATAAAAACCTGTTTCCTTCAATACAAATCTTAGAGTCATGTATAAGGGTGCCAAGAGGCCATTTTGCACATTAGAACACTATCTGCAAGAGTAAACATTAGGTTAGAGATGGAGCGAGTGTGAAAAAGAATTAATGGAAGACTCCCTGGTTTCTCAGTGGTTTCTAGCAACTGAGAAACACATTTACAATAACTTATTTCTAGGTGTGTTTAGACCTAGGTCCCGTGGATAGTTAGATGCCACAAAGTGATGGCTAAAAACAGGAGAGTAGATGAGATGACCAGAGAGAGCACTTGGGGAAAAGAGGAGAGGCACATTTTAGGGGGACAGATGGTGGGTGCAGAGCACTGGAAGGAGGCAGAATGGGACTGGTGATGAATGTGAGGAGAACTGGTGTGCTGGTGGCACAGAGAAAGGAGAATGACCACCATAATTGCTAATTTATATGGCCAGTGCTCTTGGAAGACCTTACGTATATAAACTCATTTAATTTTCATAACAAATCTAGTCATACTCCACGGCTGAGAATACTAAGGCCGAGTATATAAGTAAATTTCTCAGTGTCACAAAGCTGCTAAGTAGTGGAGCTGGGATTCAAACTAAAGCAGTCTGCCCTGGAGTCCCTGTTCTTAGGGAGAAGTGACGGGTCCACACTAAAAGACAGCAGAGAAATACGGTAAGAGATGCACTGAAACAGGGCTATTGGATTTTGCAATGAGGAGAAAATCATCAGTAGAGTAATTGTGGGATGAACATATTGGAATGGAGGGAGAAGAAAGAAGATATGACAAAATATGGATGAGGTGATGGCAGAGTTTTAGGTATTTATTTCATACAGTTGCAAACACAGTGTATACTTGCATTTGCATGCCACGAATGTTTGAGTGCTTACTATGATATAATGCTAAAGTAGATGATTGACTTCTGAAAGCTTATGTGTTAGCACCCGTAACCTCCCGATTTCTAATTATTTCATTTATTTGCTTATTGCCTACTGCTCTAGAGGGAACAAATCATTGGATGTTACACACATTGTCAAAGATGACATCTATTTTGAGGTCTGAGGGAGTGAAAGGAGCTTTTCATTTGAAAAATTAAAAAAAAAAAACTTACAAAATAAGTAAAGGGAAAGTCCCCAAGTCCACCCCAAATGAGTTGAGCACTTTAAAGAAATAGAGAAGGAGGAGGAGGGGGAGGAAGCCAGTGCCACTGCAGCAGAGTGATTTAGCAGAAAAGAAAAACCAGAGGAGGTTGCGGAGTCAGAAGAGGAGACAGATTGCCTGTGAATCGGCACCGTATTCCAACTGCAACCCATGGTGACTAACATGTGTTAGCACGGGAGTGGTTTGGTGGGCTTTAAGTGTTTAAGATATTCTTTAGGCTGCTGCATAAAAACTGTATTAAAGAGAGTGCTAATGGGAAGAAGAGACAGCTGAGGCTTGAGAGAATTTGGATCTAGTGCGGCAACAAAGACGGGAGGATAATATTTAAAAAACGAAAGTTATAAAACTGGCAACATAATGTAATAGAACTAAAAGCACATGTATAAATTATTATACTAAATGTGTTTGGCTAGATTTTCCTTTCAAAATGAAATAACTAATATTTGGGTCAGAAGCCAAATATGTCTCTTGCTCCTAAGACACATGTAATATAAAGTGACAAAGAGGAACTGGAAACAGAGAGATGGTCAGAGTCACCAGGATGTATCAGAAATGGCGATGGGAATATCAGAGAAGTGGAATTTGAGCACAATGGTGTTTGATGTGACAGAAGTTATGAGCTGACAGAAATTGTCATCGAGGGAAATACAATTGTCATACCTTTTGTGGGGCTAGGGCATGCTACCCCAAGGTATGGCACCTTGGCACATTAAATATCTTCAGCAAAGGAGTTTGAGGAAACGTCAGGAGGAGGATGGTCACTCTGGCCTCCCTGCAACTACCTTCTTTGAAAGCAGGAGATAAAGGCCCAAGTGAAATCTTCTCCCTCTACCAGGAGGAAGGGAGGCATCCAACTATCAGGCACAAGCAACGTAGGGCCAAGAAGGCTGTATAAACAAACCTTGCCACTTCTTCCTCATTTATTTACTATCCACAAACAAATTTGTCAGTTTTTCACAAGTGTATTGTTTCTGTGTCTAAAAGGTATAAAAGCTTCCTCCTCTGGTCACTTCTTCAGGTTTTTGTGTCTTTGTGAAGGCTCCATGTTTGTGTGAAAATTTAATACATTTTGTATGCTTTTCTTCTGTTGACTTTTGCTAGTTTAATTTTGAAACCCAAGGGTCTTAAGAGGGTCAAGGAAAACATTTTCCTCCCTTACAGCACCACATGACATAACAATTTCACTGAGGAAAACCTTTGAAAATACAATAGGACCAGAAAAAAGAGCAATAGTTGTGGAGCATTTTAGTGCATATTTTCAGAATTTGACATATTTTTACAGATAAAAATATTTAAAATTAAAACAAACAGTTCTGTGCTATAGTTTCAAACTCTGGATCTCTACACAGTTCTGAAGAACGCAGAGATATAAACCCATGCTCGCTGAGTAACAAAGGCACAAGGACTTGCAAATGTCATTTTACACGTAAGTGGGATGTGAATGTTCAAGCCCAGCAGAGCCAGCTGCAGAGGCCCTGGAAGAGCAGGAAGTCCAATGGAGACCACACAGAGCAGTGGAAACCAGACAGAACTCACCCACAGAAGTAGGTCCCACCCTGAGAAGGGGAATGCAGACAACAGGTGAGGCCTGGACAGAACTGCCGCCTGGGCATAGAGAAGAGGCTTGAACACGTGCAGGCCCAAACTGTTACAGGGTGTGGCCAAGAGAGGGGACCCCAAATGGACATTTGGAATGGGGTCCAGAGCTCAAGGTGTTCAGAAAATACTAGGATGTCCTCACCCCCCCACCCAGGTGTGGGTGGGGGAAAGGGACAAATGGAGCAGGCCCATTGAGAGCTGTTTTGCATAGCAACAGCCCTGTAGCTAACCTCTGGTATGGTCATTTAACATACCTATAGCCTTTGGCTGGTCCCTTAGATATGCTAAATAGCTGTGGCCACGCTCTGAGCCAGGGGGATGGAAGCAACTTCCCCACCAAGATGTGACTGGGGGCCAGGTCCCCTGAGTTACAGTGCCTGCATGGAAGCTCGGAGAAGATTGGCCCCATGACATAAGGTGACACTTGCCCAGACCCAGGATGGTGACCAGAAAAGCTGGAAAGGATAGCAGATTGGGGGCAAGTGTGGCCGAGTGTGGGAGGAGTTGGAAATGGGGCTGCAGAGGAAGATTGGCACGGGGATTTAAACTCAGACACGGCAGGCCTGTGGGAGAGAACCATGTGGCTTTTGGCAGAGTAGAGGGCTCCTGCAGCTCTATGAGAGAGAATTCACCATGCAGATTTAGCAGAAAATTGCCACTCGGCCAAAGCAGAGTGGCAACCCCGTCTTCCCGCAGCTTTGTGGGGAGCACCACGCGGTTTTGCCAGAGTGCAGACTCCACTGCTCTAGTAGGAGAGGACTGCGTGGCTTTGAGATGCTACTTTTGGCCGTGCGGCCTGGGAAGCAAGAGAGACTTTGCCTGGAAGAAGGGTGAAAGAACTCTTACCAGTAGGCCATGAGACGGTGCTGCATGGCTTTGGATTAATTGGAGATCCTACTTGGACAGCAACACAGCTGATGGTGCCGGGAACCGAAGAAAGACTTTCAGCCAACAAAGATTACTGAGAAAAAAACAGAGGCTGCTTGAGCCAAGGACTTCTATTTCCTTTCCTAAGACACGGTACTCCAAACTGGGCAAAGGGGGAGGAAAGATTGTGTGTGTTTGTGGGTGTTTTAAGGGACTTTGGGATTTTGATGAAGACATTAGGTCACTACTTTAAGTTTGTATAGCACTAAATAAACATTTCCTTTCCTTTTCACGAATCTCTGGCATTGAGAGATATCTTTCCTTTAAGGTGGTGGACATGACAGACCTGAGTTTCTTTCAGTAATAGTATTATCATCCCGGCCACCCCCCCTTGTTTGTTCTGTAACAAAGTGACAGTTACGGGAACAAGTCTCAGAAGAGTGAAATGAATCACAGGTTCATCCACACAGAGAGCAAGCAATGGGAAAACAGAGGTCCACATAAATTAAAGTATGCCATAAAAAGCAGGAACAATAACAGAACAATCCCCTCCCACCAAATTCCACATGTTGAAGAAACTGAACTTCTGTGTGCCAATAGAAGACAGTGCTTTTCAACTAAGAAACTTTATAAGCCTCGAAATTCACTCCCACAAAGGGAAAGAATGGTTTGATTAAAAACCTGAAACCTTTACAAAGAACCAAAAATCAAATACAGAACAGAAGAAAGCTTTACCACAATGCTCTGTCATGAGTTAAATATTATACCAAATAATATCAGATACAAAAGGCTACCATGAATCAAAATGTTAGAGCAAAACAAGGGGGGGCCCTGGGACGGTGATACTCTTACAGAAAGAGATTCGGGTCCATCTTGTCCGCCACCTTAAAGGAAAGATATCTCTCAATGCCAGAGATTCGTGAAAAGGAAAGGAAACGTTTATTTAGTGCTATACAAACTTAAAGTAGTGACCTAATGTCTTTACCAAAATCCCAAAGTCCCTTAAAACACCCACAAATGCACACAGTCCTTCCTTCCCCCTTGCCCAGTCCGGGGTACCGTATCTCAGGAAAGGAAATAGAAGTCCAGTCTCAGGCAGTGTCTGGTTCTTCCCAGTAATCCGAGCTCGGCTGGTAGGCCTCTCTCGGTTCTCGGCATCATCAGCTGTGTCGCCGGAATCTCTGCTAAAGCTGGGTGACAGTTCCCCCTGCTAATGCTGCAGGGGTCCCCACTCTGACAAAGCTGCATGGTCCTCTCTCACAGGACTGTGGGAGCCCTCTGCTCTGCCAAAAGCCGCATGGTTCTCTCTTCACAGAGATGCAGGAGCCCTGTACTCAGCCAAATCTGCATGGTTCTCTCTTCGATGGCTGCCGCACCTGGGCTTTTAAATCCCCGCGCCAATCCTCCTCTGCAGCCCCACTTCCGACTCCTCCCACACTTGGCCACACCTGCCCTCAATCTGCTGTCCTTTCCAGCTTTTCTGGTCACCATCCTGGGTCTGGGCAGGTGTGGCCCCATGTCATGGAGCCAATCATCTCCAAGCTCTCACGCAGGCACTGTAACTCGGGAGACCTGCCCGCCCCCCCCAGTTACATCTTGGTGGGGAAGTTACTTCCATCCCCCTGGCTCAGAGCGTGGCCATAGCTATTTAACATATCTATGTAGCCAGTCAAAGGTTATAGATATGTTAAAAGACCACACCCCAGAGGTTAGCTGCAGAGCTGTTGCTATGCAAAACAGCTCTCAATGGGCCTGCTCCATTTGTCCCTTTCCCCCACCCACACCTGGGGGGCGGGGTAGGACATGCTAGTATTTTTCTGAACACCTTGAGTTCTGGACCCCATTTTAAATGTCCATTTGGGGTCCCCCCTCTTGGCCGCACCCTGTAACAAAAACTCAAAAACTCAGCACAAAAATGAGCAGCAACAGAAAAAAGAAAGATGAGAGGACAGACTTGACTAATTACAAGAAAAATAAATGGGGAAAAATACATTATCTTATCAGAAAAGAACACATATGACAAACATCCAAGGGAGAATATACTCGACTAAAAATATAATAAAGGATGTGGAGAAAACTCATAAAAATAGAAACATGAAAAAGAAAAGAAATGAAGAAACAGGTAAACAATATTAAAAGTAAAATAACAGATATAGTTATTGAAAAAAAAGACAATCTACCACAGAGTCCCTGAAGAAGAAAAACCAAACAATGAACTAAACTAATATTTAAAATTATAATAAAATGATTCTGAGAATAAAAGAACTAATTGAAAATGCTAAAAGGGGCTAAGTGAACATGGGAGAACAAACATAAAACAGGTGATTTGGAGACACATCCTAAAAACAACTACTCAACTTGGAAGATAAAGAAAAATATTCTCTAGATCTTTGGGTAAAAGGATAAAGTCACTTTTTGGTAAGGTTAAAAAATATATAAAAACAATAAATACACCTCAAAAGGTTTTAGAATTTCTCCCACCCAAACAGAAGAAGTGGGGCAAAAATTTCCAAGAACTCAGTGTAGAGCCCAGTCAAAAACCGAGTCAGTCCTGGAGCCTGAAACAAAACGCTCACTCTGAGGCTGAGTTGATGATGTAATTAAACTAGAAGCGGTCTTGGAGTTTCTAGATCTTTACTGAAATCTTACTGCAGGCAAGGGACACAACTCCTCTGAGTCTCAGTTTTCATATCCTGTGAAATGGAAGTAGTGATAGGGATAAAAAATAGGGGTAGGAAGAGATGTAATTTATACATTGGAAATGTCTGGTGCATCATACCTGGGCACAAAAATGAAATTCTGCAGCATTAACCATTTTCTATAAAGACTTATTTTCTTAGCATTCATATTCAAAACAGTATAGCCCATGGAAACAAAGTAGAAAGCATCTTTTGTGCCTTAAGGGGTTTGATGTAGCTCATAATATTAAAAACAACCACAGTGCCCTGGCAGGGTTTCTCCGTGGTTGCAGCATCATCCCACACACCAAAACGTTACAGATTCGATTCTCAGTCAAGGCACACACCTAGGTTGCAGGTTCAATTCCCGGTCGGGACCAGTATGGGAGGCAATCGATCCATGTTTCTCTCTCACATCGATGTTTCTCTTTCTCTCTTCCTCTCTTCCTTCCTCTCTCTCTAAAATCAACAAATATATCCTCTGGTGAGGATTAAAATTTAAAAAATTTAAAAAATAAAAAATAAAACATAAGTCAACAAAATTGAGCTTTATTATCATAAAGGTTTCTACAGTAAGAAATCATGCCATGAAGATACATTTTATTTTCCATTTATAATATTTTTATCACTAAGCTATTTCCCTGCTTTTATTAATCTCTCCTGTAGCCTTGTTGCAGGTTTAAAATGTGATTTCTGTGAAGTACATTTTTTAAAGAACTTCAATGGATTCCCAAAATACCACAATACCTAACATGAATTTGACATCTTACAAATCAATGTTCAGAAAGATTGAATATTCTGGACTAGCCTTATAATGCCACTTGAAATTTACAATATTTTTCAAGAATGTTACATTTTGATCCTGTGGCTTTACATGTAGATTTTCGACTGCTTTCTCCCAAAATGGAGTCATGCCTTTTATCTCAGAAAAGATATAAAATAAGTTTTCTTCCATAAACTAGTTTGTTTCCTCAGAAGCACTTTATATCTGTATCTTTTCATACATAATTTATAATGTGGGATTTTCTTTGTAACAGGCTTTCGAAGCACCTGGAGAATTATTTCAACCCTTTTGACATTTCTGTCTCCTGCAAATAGGAAATGGAATATGATTTCAGGTGTTTCTCTGTTGGCAAGTAAACACAGTATGACTATTTGTTTTGGAAAGATAAGTTAAACAAGCCCCAGGAGAACTAGAAATGTAGTTTAGTTTCTTCCACCAACCATCTGTTGTATTTACTTCCAGAAAAATGCGGAGAGGCAGCATATTTTGGCTATTAAAAGACTGTGGGCCACCTGGTAGAACGTCACTATAAAGTCTCAGACCCTGTCCTCTGTGTTCACTGTCTTCATGAGTGTGGTGAGAGGTAAATGACAGAATAAAAGCCATCTGAACTTTTGTGGCCCACACACTTTTTGCAGACCATTCCCTGAAAGGGGGCAGAAAGAGCAATTAGAGCATAGGTTGTTTTCTAGGATAAACACACTTGTAAGGGAAGGAGGTAGGACTGAGAGAGGGCAGAGTCGAGTCTGTGGTACAGTTACCACAACAGTGAAAGACCTCTGCAGACCTGAGGGGCAGATGATTCAACCGAGCTACCCCTGTGGGGTGGGGTGCCAGGCCTTTCTGCCCCTCCGGATCTCAGTCGCTGGAAGCCAGCTGCCCTAGTATGGGTGTGACCTTGGGAAAAGTAACTATCAGCAGTTGAAGGTGAGTGAGGACAGCAGAGGTGGACTCCCAGCATCTGGGGCAAGAAGTCCCCTATTTCTGAAGCAGATCTGGTCATTGTACCACAGATTCCACCAAAATGCTACAAAGAAGGGTACTACATGCTGAGAAACACGTACTTAGGAGAGATTACCAAAGAGGCTTTCAATTAAGTCAACACAATTTAATGCACTGTAGTCTGTGCATTATGCTGGGGACTTGGGTTATTCAAAAATAATTAAATCTTTTCCTTGGCCTTAGCTAACCACTAACTTGAGGAAGATGGAGACAGGAATCAATGACTGCACGGCAAAGCTGATTTGCTAAGTAGCATTACAGAACTAAAGTGATCTCAGAATGTTTCAGAGAGAAAGTGGTTAAAAGAGCAGGAACAATCAAGGAAGGATGTGGGTGGCATTTGAGACAGAATTCACTGGAACAAAGGATGAAAGACTTCCAGGCAGAGGGGTTAAGGGTGGGTTACCAGTGGGCTCTTAGTAACTGCTCATAGATGAGAACCTAAGAAATCCTTTAAAAGATGGACAATGCATGTTTTTATTGTAGAACTAATGTCATAGCCATTAAGGTGGAGGGCAATTTTTCTGCTCTTAAAAAACTGTCACTAGTAAAACATAAGAAGCATCTGCCTGCACACCAGAAATATATATCACAGTCTCTCTCCATCTTTCATGAAGAACAAAACACTAACCTAAGTCTTCAATACAGTAGAAGCTTCTGTGGAATTTAGATTTACTAGAATATGAGTACATAAATGTACAATGTACATTTAGGGATAGCAATGCACTATTCCCACAATGTACATATGGGGATGTAACAAGGTACAACCAAGAGGGGGCCGCAAATAGGAATTTGGAATGGGGTCTAGAACTCAGGTGTCCAGGAAATATTAGGATGTCCTCACCACACTCCCCCACAGGCGTGGGTTGGGGGAAGGGACAAATGAAGCAGGGCCTTTGAGATCTGTTTTGCATAGCAACAGCTTTGCAGCTAAGCTCTGATGTGGTCATTTAACATATCTATAACCTTTGACTGGTTACATAGATGTGTTAAATAGCTGTAGCCATGCTCTGAGCCAGGGGAATGGAAGTAACTTCCCCACCAAGATGTAACTAGGGGGCAGGTCCCCCGAGTTACAGTGCCTGTGTGGGAGCTTGCAGAAGATTGGCTCCATGACATAGGGGCCACACCTGCCCAGACTCATGATGGCAGCCCAGTAAAGCTGGAAGGATATCAGTGCTGGCAAGCGTAACTGATTGTAGGAGGAGTTGGAAATGGGGCTGCAGAGGAGGATTGGCGCAGGGATAAATCCAGATGCGGCAGCCATTGAGGGGAGAACTATGCAGATTTGGCTGACTGGGGACTCCTGTGGCCCTGGGAGAGAGAATCATGTGGCTTTGCCAGAGTGGAGACTCCCACAGCCATTGTGCAGAGAGGACCACATTGCTTGAGGCAGTGGAGAGAGAACCACACAGCTTTGCCAGAGTGGGGACCCCTGCAGCTTTAGAAGGGGGAACCACCACCCAGCTTTAGCAGAGATCCCAGCAACACAGTTGATGGTGCCAGAACCGAGGGAGGCCTACCATCCGAGAGGGATTACTGGGAAGAACTGGGGGCTGCCTGAGCCACGGACTTCTATTTCTTTTCCTGAGATACGGTACCCCAGACTGGGCAAAGTGGGGAAGGAAGGACTGTGTGTGTTTGTGGGTGTTTTAAGGGACTTTGGAATTTTGATGAAGACATTAGGTCACTACTTTAAGTTTGTATAGCTTTAAATAAACATTTCCTTTCCTTTTCACGAATCTCTGGCATTGAGAGACATCTTTCCTCTGGCAGTGGACATAACGAACTTGAGGGGTTCCTTTTGGGTAATAGTATATCGCCCCAGTGCCCCCTTGTTGTTCTTTAACAGGGATAGTAACATGCCCCCACCTGCATCAGAACCACAAGAAGAAAAGTATCTATTTTCCCGCTGCGAGCCTGTGTTTCTCCGCTTCCTAGGGGAGCCTCGGGCAATAGTCAGAGGGCAGATTCCTCTGGTAACCCCCTTCCCACTTGTAGTGCTCAGAGGCGCCAAATCACAGTTGCCTCTGGCTCTCCTCACATCTGCCTGGTCTCGCCTCTATTGTGCAAGCTAATCACACCTTAGGATCTACAGTGGGCAGGACACTTGTTCTCAGGCTATAGGTTTCACCCTGTGGGCACTTGTACTCCCTGGCACTCTATTGTTATGTCTATTGTGCTGTTCTCCAACAGCTTCTTTTGGACCTTGTTATGTTACTGAACAAATAGGAAGTTTCTTTATGGTCAAAACACCTCTACAATTCTCCCATAGCATTATCTCAGTGCCATGCCTTAGTAAGTTTGGAAGAAAAATCTGTTAATTTTCATTGGGCACCTCCTGCAAATAGAACATTACCAGACATCTCCACAGGGAGGTATAATAATACAACACCACGTTTAAAATACCATGATGCAATGTTACTATTCCCTACCCACTGCTGGTCACTACCACTTGTTAGATACCACACTGTCCTCAGAGCTTGAGCCAACCTGGAAAATGATGAAGATATTTAGGCTGCTGGCAGGGCAGTGAGAGTGAGCTGTGGTGGCTGGTACATGAGAAGGTTTTGTGGGAGCAAATATATGTTCTGTTATTTATTTTTTCCCCTGTCAACCTCATTTCCTCTCTGTTAAGAGTTCGTAGAAGAACAGCTTAAGATCACTGAGTGGTTATTCCTACCCACTCAGTGGCCTATGCAGTGGGGGCTTCAGACCTGTCTTCGGCAGCAGCTGCGTGCTGTCAGCTTCAATGGAAAAGTGCTGTAAAGACTCGGAGAGCACCTGCACCTTCTGACTAGTCTGAGACCACAGGCTGCGCAGCAGTGAACTCTGGAGCTGCAGCTGTCCATTCCCCAGGAAATGCCTCCTTGGTCACAGCCTTTTTGGCAGCTGCCTGCTCTTCCTTCTCAACCTCTTCAGGATCTCTGCAGAAATAGAGCTCAGGCAGGACCTCCCAGGGGTGTTCGCAGGAGGTGGTGCCACGCATGCACAGAACTTCCCCAGCCAGCATCCAACACATCAGACCCACTGAGTGAGCCCCCTTGTTGCAAGGGATAGCAATGTCCCCATAGCGCACAGGACAGTCTGTGTGACACAATGCAGTGGTAGGCAGTTGCCATAAGATGGCTTTGTGACAGGCCGGTGGTCAGCCCTGGAATGGGTAACCACTGGAAGCCTCAGCTCCAGGAAGCCTGTCTGGACCTGGTCAGTGAACATTCCAGGAGTGAA
>PVIA01015481.1:0-22583 GCA_004024845.1 Tonatia bakeri | reverse complement strand
GGCCCCACATACAACATCACAACCCAGCAACTGGGGTGCCCTGCCCTGGTGAACGCCTAAGGCTCTGCTACCCTTATGAAACAGCCGCAACCAAACCAAAGGAAAATAAAAAAGATGGCTCAAACAGATTTGAAAGCCTCAGAACCAATTTTTTTAAGTGACCAAGAGATAGCCGAACTATCAGATGCACAGTTCAAAGTACTGGTGATCAGGATGCTCACAGAATTGGTTGACTTTGGACATAAATTAGATGAACAAATGCAGGCTACGATAAGAGAAATGAAGGAAAACGCACAGGGAATCAATAGTGAGGGGAAGGAAACTGGGACTCAAATTAATGGAGTGGACCAGAAGGAAGAAAGGAACAACCAAACAGAAAAGAATGAAGAAACAAGAATTCAAAAAAATGAGGAGAGGCTTAGGGACCTCCAGGACACCTTTAAACATTCCAACATCCAAATTATAGGGGTACCAGAAGGGGAAGAGGAAGAGCAACAAATTGAGAACTTATTTAAACAGATAATAAAGGAGAACTTCCCCAATCTGGCAAGGGAAATAGACTTCCAGGAAGTTCAGGAAGCTCAGAGAGTCCCAAAGAGGTTGGACCCAAGGAGGAACACGCCAAGGCACATCATAATTACATTAGCCAAGGTAAAAATGAAGGAGAGAATCCTAGAAGCAGCAAGAGATAAGGGGACAGTTACCTACAAAGGAGTTCCCATCAGACTGTCAGCTGATTTCTCAAAAGAGACCTTACAGGCAAGAAGGGGCTGGCAAGAAGTATTCCAAGTGATGAAAGGCAAGGACCTACATCCCAGATTGCTCTATCCAGCAAAGCTTTCATTTAGAAGGGAAGGGCAGATAAAGTGCTTCTCAGACAAGGCCAAGTGAAAGGAGTTCATCATCACCAAGCCCTTATTATGTGAAATGTTAAAGGGACTTACCTAAGAAAAAGAAGATTAAAAATATGAACAGTAAAAAAAAGTCATCAAATGGAGGGTTAGCAACAGGGAAGTGGGAGGAGGAGGGAGGGGGACAAGATATAGAGAATAAGTAGCATAGACAGTAGGTAGAAAATAGGGGGAGGGTAAGAATAGTATGGGACATGTAGACACTAAAGAACTTATGACACATGGACATGAACTAAAGGGGGGAATGTGGGTGGGAGGGGATGGGCAGGGTGGAGGGGAGTGAAGGGGAAAAATGGGCCAACTGTAATAGCATAATCAATAAAATAAAGAAAAAAAGAAAAAGAAAAAGAGAGGAATCAATATGATTACTTCAAGGTTTTGGCCTCAGGAAAAAACAACTTTACAAAGATAGGAGAGAGTGCAGAAAGAACAGGTTTGGGATTCAGGAATTTACTTTGGAACATTCTGAGTCTGACACACTCAAGTGGAGATGTCAAGTGGACAGCTGGTCATATGAAGTTGGGATTCAGGAGAGAGGTCTCATTTGGAGACATAAATTTAGGAATCTTAGTACATAGATACAATTTAAGTTATAAGAATGGATGAGATCACTATGTTCATGTATGTTAGGTAGAGACAATACATAGGGACTGACTATTAGACATTGGGTGGATAAGAAGTAACTAGCAAAAGAGACTTGGAATGATTAGACAGTAATGCAGAAGAAAAATGGTGAGTACTCTATCCAGGAAATAAGTGAAAAGGTGTTTCATAGAGAAAAGAGGAAGCATAGAATGTGTACTATTCTGAGTTTAGTGAGAAAAGTTGAGTCTTGCTGTGCCCAGTGTGGCTCAGTTGGTTGAGTGTTTTCCAGTGAAATGAAAGGTTGCTTGTTCGATTCCCAGTCAGGGTACATGTCTGGGTTGTGGGTTGAGTCCCAGTTGAGGCCTACACGAGAGGCAGCTGACTGATGTTTCTCTTCCACCCTTTATTTACCCCACTACCTCCCCTCTAAAAATAAATATTTTATTTATTATGCTATTATAGTTATACTGCTATTGCCCCTATGCCCCCTTCCACCTATCAACCCTACTCCCTCAGGGAATTCCCACACAATTGTTTATGTCCATGGGTCATGCATATAAGTTCTTTGGCTACTCCCTTTCCTATACTGTATTTTACATGCCCAGGGCTATTCTGTAACTACCTATTTGTACTTCTTAATCCCCTCACCTCCTCACCCTTTCCCTTACACCCCCTCCCATCTGGCAACCAACAAAATGCTCTCTGTATCCATGATTCTGTCTCTATTCTTCTTGTTTGCTTAGTTGTTTTTTAGATTCAATTGTTGATAGGTATGTATTTATTGCCATTTTATTGGTCATAGTTTTGATCTTCTATTCTTCAATAAGTCCCTTTAACATTTCATATAATAATGATTTGTTGATGATGAACTCCTTTAGTTTTGGTTGTCTTGGAAGCTCTTTGTTTGCCCTTCATTTCTAAAAGATAGCTTTGCTGAGAGCAATTTTGGCTGTGGGTCCCTGCTCTTCATGACTGAGTATTTCTTGCCAATCCCTTCCAGCCTGCAATTTCTTTTGAGAAATCATCTGAGTATCTGATGGGGACTCCCTTGTAGATAACTAAGTGCTTTTCTCTTGCTATTTTTAAGATTTTCATTTTTCTTTAACTTTTGGCATTTTAACTGTCTTGGAGTGGGCCTTTTTGTATCCATCTGGTTTGGGACTCTCTGTGCTTCCTGGATTTATATGTCTATTTCCTTTGCCAAATTAGGGAAGTTTTCTTTCATTATTTGTTCAAATAGATTTCCAATTTCCTGCTCTTTCTCTTCTGTTTATGTCACCCCTATGATGCAAATGTTGAAATGCTTGAAGTTGTCCCACAGTCTGCTTTACAGTATCCTCATTTTTTTTTTTTTTGGATTTTTTTTCTTCTTGTTTTTCTGATTGGTTGTTTTTGACTTTCTTTTATTCCAAGTCATTGATTTGATTCTTGGCTTTATTCACTCTACTGTTGTTTCCCTATAAGTTGTTCTTTAATTCAATTAGTGTATCCTTCATTTCTGGCTGGATCTTTTTTATGCCGTTGAAGTCCTCACTAAGTTTCTTGAGCATCCTTATAACCAGTGTTTGAACTCTGCATCTGATAGATTGCTTATCTCTACTTCATTTAGCTCTTTTTCTGGAGTTTTGATTTGTTCTTTCACTTGGGCCATGTTTTTTTTATCTCTTCATTTTGACAGCCTTCCTGTACTTGTTTGTATGTATTAGGCAGAGCTGCTATAACTCCCTGTTTTGGTACCATGGCCTAATGTAGTAGGTGTCCTGAAAGATTCAGTGGTATAGCCTCATCCATCCCCCAAGCTGAGTACCTGAGATGTGCCCTTTGTGTGGGCTGAGTACATCCTCCTCTGGTAGTTGAGTCTTGGTTGCTGTTGGCAGATCAATGGGAGGGATTTACCCAAGTCAATTAGTAGCAAGGATTGGCTGTGACCACTGACCACCAATCTCTGCTCTCTGTGGAAGATCTGCTATGCAGGGAGAGGGTGGTGGTGCTCCTACAGTGTCTGTAGCTGTCCACTGGGTGCGCAAACCCTGGGGTTTCCCAGGTGGTGCAGGCCAAGGTCAGCCCTCACCTATGTTTTGTCCAGGGCCACCCTGTCTGAGATATTAAACAATCTGAAAAGGCTGCTGCTTGTGCTGGGCTTTGAGATTCTCAGGCAAAGCCATGCTGTGAATCTAGCCTGGTTGCTGTTAGTGCCAGCCTAGTGCCACTTAGCAAGTGGTACAGGCACTGGGGTCTCACTGAGGCTAGCTGTTGCTTGTTTGAAAGGATTTAGGAAGTTGTGAACCTTGAACCAAGACCAATCATTCATATGGAAAAGCTACTGTTAACAGCTTTTGGGTGGGAGAGAGCCTCAGGGTATCTCCAGGGTTGGGTGGGGCATACAATGTTAGTTAGGTTGAGGGAGTTTCAGATATAGCATTCACCTGCCAGCTCTGTGGCTCTGCCTGACTTTTGTCTGCATAAAAGCTGTCTCTCAGCTCTCACCTTGATTCCAGTCACTTTAGTTCCTACTTGTATGCCACTTGTGCCTCTCAAGCTGCTAACTGGGTGCTGGATCTCAGAGGGAGTGAGTCTACGTGTGTTCATGTGTGGGCTCTTTAAAAGGAACTGTTTGGGATGCCAGAAGTTTCTTCCACCAACTCAATCCCTGCTGGTTTTTGCAGACAGAAGTCGTGGGAACTTATCTTCCTTGCACTGGTACCCTGGGCTGGGGTGCCTGGTATGGGGCTGGGACTCCTAGCTCCTGAGAAAACTCTCTAGAATTTTTATCCATCACATGTGTATGTGTGACCAGCCCATTCTGCATCTCTGCCCCTCCTACTAGTCTGGATGGATATGGTATGGTTTCTTTAATTTTGCAGTTGTCAAACTTCCATTCAACTTGATTTTTACCAGTTCTGAATGATTTGTGTTCTATAATTTAATTATAATTTTGTTATGGTTGTCCAAAGAGATGAGTCATACTTCCATCTTGACTGGAAGTAAAGAAGAGACTTAAAATCTTAAAAAAAGAAAACTTTAATCCTTATTTCTCTGCCATGCATATACTGCTAAAAATTTATTGATAAAAGTAGTAAGAGGGAAAGATTATACATTCTTTAATGAAAATTCTCCAACTTTTAGCAAATAATATGCCAGAACATATCTTAAGGCAAGGTTCACAAAATATTTTAAATGGCATGCTAGGTTCCTCTTTTGTATAAAAAGGAAAGAATTTCATCTTCAAATAAGTTTTAGAAAAACATATTTCTTTATTTCAGAACATAAGAAGACCCTTTCCTATGTTAATGTATTTAATGAATCTCTAATATCTTAGAGTATGGATAATGTTGTGCGCAATGTTTCTCAAACTTAGTTATCAAAATTCTTTTTTATTATAAAACATATTGAGGGGCTAATTATCCAGAATACAAAACTTTGTTTCCTTAAAAAAAATCCTTATGTAACTTTCCTCTGGCTCCTTAGAGAACTTCCTTCATAAGGCTTTGCTTAAAACTTCATGTTCTTAGATTTTACCAAACAGTAACATAACAATTATGTACTCATATGAAGAATGGCTCTCCTATTTTAAAGATATAACTGTATCTGGTGAAATTGATAAGTCACTCGATATACTGTTTTCAAAAACACTCATTTAAAAAGTTCTCTCAGAACTCAGAGTCATAAAAGTACTCTTCTTAGACTCCTGGTTTTGGAACTGTGATGGTCTAAGTATTTGGATCTCACTGAAAATAACTAAAACTCATGAGAAGAGGTACAAAACAACTAAAGGACATGGGCGTGCTAATAAGAAAGTAAGTGAATTCTCGAACTGGTGACCATGTAAAGGCAAACACTTAGACAAGTAGACTGAACCCTGAGCTGGCTTTTACCTTAAGAATAACCTTGCAACATCAGGTGAACTTGGATTTTATTTAACTGGAAATCATATTTGTAAAACATTGAGACCCCCAAAGGTCTTCACTCTCAATAACATGATGAAATAGGAATATCTACCTCCCAGGAAACTGCGAAGCTTATCAGCTAACGCAAACCTTGAACAGAGTGGGGAAAACATGCTGTTGAGAATTTGGAAACATGAGTTGGCCATATGTGTATTTGTATCACAAAATTACAATATATGTGACTCCTAGAAAACTTCATCTCAAAAATTAAATTAAATTGATTATAAACTTGTGCATCAACAGCTAGGCAGATGCAAATAAAAATTCTCTTGGAAAAAACCCACTCTTACCCCAGTCCTCAAAAATCCCCACAACCAGTTCAAAGTGAAGAAGAAATAAGCATAAAAGGTCAAAGGCAACAAAACCCAGCAAAAACAACAGGGCTTATAAACAGATAGGAAAGGACTTCAGGTAAGAAAATTATTAGACATAGGCTTGAAATTATTATCTTTTGAAGGAGGAAATCTAGCATGAAAATATGTGAAGCAAGTAAGAAATTATGAAAAATCATCGATCAGATTAGATAAAGAAACCAAATTCAACTGCTGGTGGCACTTGGATCTGATGAGAACTATCACTGGACTGAAGGACTCCATTTGCTTGCCAGCATCAAAACCCAATAAGACATGAACGGAAGTCTGCAGCCAAGAATGTAAAGATTGATTAAGGAGATGGCATCATGCCTGGAGTAATAGAAAGAAAATGCTCAAAGACCTGGCTCCCTGATGGCTTCTAGGGGATGGATTATACAGGGGAAAAAAAAAAGAAATTAATCATGGTGACTGAAGGAGATAGGGCTGTGGTCTCTACTGATTGGCTGGTGCCAGGGTAGGTGTAACTGATCATTGCACCTGGTCCTGATGCTAGCCACGCAGTTGTTCTGCCCAACTTCTTAAGGATTTGTTTTGTGGACCGTTCTGCTTTCCTGGGTCCAGAGCAAAAACACAGCTGAGACCAAGATATTGTCTAGTTTGATGGAAAACTCTGTCTCAGGAGTCAGTAGACCCAGGACTTTGTTCCTAAGACTGCTGGATGTTGACCATAACCTCACTGTGCTGAGGGCTTAATGATTAAGCCGGGGAGAGGGAGGTGGGTGAGTCAGGACACCTGGGTAAGGTCAGTTTGAGCCAAGGGGAAAAATCAAAATTGAAGGCCAGATTAAAGAAAATAAGGCTTCTGTGTGGTTACAGAATGCTGGAAAAGAAGTTATATCAGGTAATCAAATGAAGGGTTCAAACTCATGCCAGTTTTTATATTTGTTCTGAATTCAATATCATCTATATATGCCCCTTTCTGATTAGTTACATTGCTGCACATATTTTTGTCTTTCTTTACACCATTTGTTTTCTTTCCATCTTTACTGAAATTGCTTCTGGCCATTAGCTTGTGAAGGGTCAGTGGCAAGCGATGCAGTGGTTTTGAAGACTCTTTACCTTGTAGTTGGCATGTGGTTTGGCAGAGACTGTGTGGAAGGTCTAGGCAACTAGAACCACTGCAGTGAAGTGACTGCAGGTCAGGGCTTGGTCTTCCACTGTCTGTTATCTCCCTTTTCCTTTTGTGATTATCCACTTATGTTCTTCATCCTCTGTTCCTTATTTTCATTCCTTCTCCATTTAGTCAGAATAGTTCTTGGCAAAGCACTTTGATGAAAGTGAAGAGAAAATTACTTCATTGTGGACTAGAGAGAGGCGACTTACTTTTGCATAAGCAGTGGTGAAAAAAAGATCAGACAAGTCAGTTTCAGGCTTTAGAAGAATTGGAGATTGCTGTGGGGTGCTGAAAATCAATCAGGATGAATCTAAAATGTGCAATTAGTGCAGGAATAGAATGGCTTGAACTCTACCAATGAGCTCAGACAGACAGCAAATCTATTTGTCACTGTTATTAAAATAACTCTAGCAAGAGAAGCTTACTTATGTATATGTTTGATTTTTAAAACATTATCAGAAGTAGGTAAAATATTGTAGAAACTCTATATTATATTTTATATTAATTAATGGATTTCTTATACTATGAACCAAATGACATTCCTTTCAAAATCACTTTAGAACAGGATATAGAGGTCTATTCTGTAATATTAGCATTTGTTTAACCCCTTCATAGTATTGTAAAGTGGTTCTGAATTTTAAAGACATTCTAAAATTATATTCATGAATATTTTTAGATTATTGGTGTTTCTGCCAGAGTCCATGAGCAAAGAATATGTACTCAGAGATGTTAATAAAGAAGATATTTACAGAGGGAGATAGAAGTAAGAGAACCCATTAGAAATGGTGAAATGCCTGGGAATTAGTGGAAGCTATTTACCACCACAAGGCCTGAAAGGATAAGGGAAATTGATAGGGTTGTGAAAGAAGGGAACTATATCCACAGAATGTAACTGTCGCCAAAATCCAGGTCAGACAGAGAGTACATGGGGTGAGTAAGTACCACAACTTCTCTCTTCTCACGTTCGGATCTCCGTCTAGCACCTTCCATCAAACAAACCACACCAGAAGCCAGTAGGTATGAGAGCCCAAGTAATGAGTTCATAGAAGTCACTGTGCTTCGGCATGGAGCAGAGCACAGAAGAGCAGAGAACGGACATGTGAAGGGAAGATGGCAAGCGCAGTTAACCAAGATAAACAATTTCAGTAGTTGGGCTTTCTTTTCTAGTCTATCAACATGATGAAGATTAGTTAAAAAAAAAATTGTTAGCATATCCTTAAGACAACTGTTTTTAACCACAGTGTGTATTTCAGATTCATCTGTGAAGATTTAAAGTATTTATATGTCTGAGGATCCTTCTCCAGAGATCTTAAACAAGAGTCAGGAATCTGAATTTTTACATTTTGCAACAGCATGGAGGGACCTATAGAACATTATGCTAAGTGAAACAACCCAGTCAGAGAAAGACAAGAACCATATGATTTCACTCATATGAACTATATGTGGAATCTAATGAACAAAATAAACTAACAAATGAAATAGAAACAGACTCCTAGATACAGAGAACAGACTGACAGCTGTCAGAGCTGGGGTGGGGTAGAGGGCTGGGTGAAAAAGCTGAAGGGATTAAGCAAACAGAAAAAAAGCTCGTGGACACAGGCAACAGTGTGGTGATTACCAGAGGGAAAAAGGGTTGAAGGGGAGGTAGAAGAGGGTAGAGGAGTGATAAATGGTGATGGAGGGAGATGATTTGGGGTGTTGAACACACAATACAACATAATGTTGATGTATTTTAGAATTGTACATCTGAAGACTATGTAATTTAGTTAACCAATGTCACCCCAATAAGTTCAACAAAATTAAAAGTTGTTCAGGTTATTTGGGTGTTCATTCCAGGTTGAGAATCTTAGATCTGAGAGTACTGAATTATACAAGTTCACTATAAAGTCATTCTCCACAGTAATTTAATTATGTCACAAGCCACTGGAATACTTCCTACATTATTAGTCACAGTCCATTTAGGAAAACAGAAACCACCTTATATCTTTCAAACCAAAAGAAGTTAAGGAAAGACTTGTACAGGTCATAGATGGATGAGAAGGCAAATGGATAATGAAGCAACCCAGAGATCTGCCAAGCAGAAAGCCACATCTGGGTTTGGAGTTTCAATGGGAGAACCCGAGGTCATTTGGTTGGAACTAGAACAATGGTGAAGGTTGCCTCTTAGAGATGGTTATCAAGGAAAAGGCTGTCAGATTATGGTGGAGACATGACTGCTTTCAGAGACTTACTGGAAGGATAAAAAAATAGGTAGAAATACCCTGGCTTTTTCTCTGCAGTCATCCTCCAACTCTGTTAATCCCTTCTATTGGATGAATTTACCAGGAAGCCAGAAGAAAAGGAAGCCCATCAAACAAAACATGTCAAGAGGAAGGATGAGAAATGAAGGACAAATCAAGGTCAAGAAGAAGGACAAGGGCATTTGGTCATCATACCTGTCATCAAATTTTAAGGATACTGATGAAAGCTGTCTGAGCTTGAAGGATCTCTCTGAGGCAGCTCTGTCCCACCATGGTCTTGCTTTTGAGGGAGTAAGATGCTCTGAAGACTCTGGATATCTAGATATAAAGGAAGAGAAGTTTATTAGTCAATCAACATTTGAGCGGGACCATAACAACCCTGGGATAACAACCCCGATTTATATTGTTGAAGTAAAAATCACATGGTAATTGGATCCAAAATATGGCTTGTAGCTAAGGCTATGAAAAGAGCAAGCATTTTTGAAGTCTGCATATTTGAGGGACAAGTTACATAGAGTGAGAACAAACCTAATGATTTAGGCTGGGTCTCCTAGGGTGGGGTAAGTGTGAGTAGCATACTCTCCTCCCATTTGCTCTCACCCTGTATTAACCCAGAGGTCTAGATATCAACCACTGATACTTATGAAATTATCTTGTACTGCAGAATTAAGAAGACTTCAAACCCCTTGTATAAGTATTAATGATTCTGATAAAAAAATCATGGATAGAATTAATCTTGAGTGTGGAGCTCAGGAAGTTGCTTTGAGTAAGTATTTCATGAGTACTAGTCAAAGAGGCTCTTCAAGGCAGAATGCTTCTATTTAAGTCACTTTTTTCTCATGTTTTTGTTTTTGTATTTGTTTCAGAAGAGTTAATTGAAGCTTGGCTTATATCATTTCTATCATTACCAGGCAGAAAAATGTTAAATCTCATTATGCTGCTTGCAGAATCACTTGTACCTCAGCTCTTTGACAATCTTGCAGAAATAGAACTGAATTAAAACACTAGGATGCTCCAGGGATACTGGTCCTTGAGCTCTCCTGCAAAATGCCTACCTCCTGGCTGAGAGATATTCTACTTTGGGCAATTAAGTCTGAATTCTATGGAGAAAATTAAAATACAAACTCTTTCTATGTGGAAAAAATTTCTTCAAAAAGTACTTGTGACTATAGCCCTTTTCTTGCTTTTGCCCCTTCACACACATAAAGTACAGCAAGCTATATTGAAGTGGGCCTGTAAGTGGAGGATCTAGAAGAATCACAGGTTAATTGTTTATGATTATTTTAATACATATTAGTATAATTGCAGAAAATAATTTACTTCTTTTGGAAAAGCTGATGATTCTTGCTTTCTACACTAGTTCTATGATAATTCAATTTAATAAATATTTTTTAGTATCTTACATATAGGAAGCATTGTGCTCAGTCTGATAGTTGAGCTAGATAAAGCTATTTCCCTTGAGTAGTCCACAAAAATAGGGAGACAAGGTAAATACATAAGAAAATCTAATAAAGTATAAAGCAAAAATTAATATCTTCTGCATGACAGCAACTCAGGCGTCTTCTACCTCAAAGTTTCAAAAGAAGCAGAAAGCATGTTCAGCTGATATCACTAAGTTCGCATTTGAGATCTGAAGGCATGGTAGAATCTGATCGCTATAGTTGTGGAGTAGGGGTTGGTCTAGATTTCAGGAGAAACAGAAGTGAGAAAGTAGAGGGTATTCTGGCATCAAGGAGTAGGTCTGTGTGACAGCAGTATAGAGAATACAAAAGGTTCAGCTGAGCAGGAACAGGGGAAAGAAATTTGATGAGGAAGGTTTTGTATGCTGCATTGAGAAAGTTATCAATAATTCATTTGAGTAGAGAGATAGATGCTAAAGGCAAAGAGAAGGTGTGATATAATCAGGTTGACACCTCAGAAAGACTAATCTGGCAGCATTTTCAAGGGTGAACTGGAGAAGGAAAGTCCAGTTAGGGAGTCAGTATGAAAGTCTGGACTTGAGATCATCAGATCCTGAACAGATACAGCAGAAATGGGAATGAAGAGAAGAGGTGTTGCAGAAGACAGATCTACAGGACTAGCAGCTGGTTGTCTAGAGGAAGCAACTGAGAAGAATTGAAATTAATTTTCAGGTATCAAGTTGGTTAAGAGAGTGCTGTTGCTGTTAAGATAAATGCAAGAAACTGCTGTAGAGACTGATGATTTCAGGTTGGATATTGAAATTGATGTGCAAACGCATTACCACATCCCTCCAAAGTTAGCACAGAGGCAAGTGGAAAGGCATCTGTCTTTAGCAGAATGGAAAGGACTACAGCTATACATTTGGAAGTCATCTGAAATGATATGCTGGTTAACACTACCAGAAGATGACATCCTTTTGTAAGAGTGTATGTAGAAATAGAAAGCTGTAGAACTGTTAAGGTAAAATGCATCTACATTTGCAGCATGCAAAGAGGAACAGGAGTCAAGAAAGCATTTAGAAGAGAAATTGCCAAGCAGGGAGAAAGAGAATAGGTACAACACAATAGAGTCACAATTCAACTCAAATCAATGCAGTGAAATAACACATGTTTATTAGGCAGCTCCCAGAAAGGCAGCATGTTCGGCACTTGGAATACCACAAGAAATAAGGCAGATCTTTCCTTGCCTACAGGTTATAATCCAGCTAGAGAAATAAACATTTACAGTTGCAATTATAATACAATGTGAAAATTGTTCTGTTGATTATTAGAGCCACATGTCCTTGCCTCTCTATGCCTCAATATCATTATCTATGACATGAGAATAATAATAGTGCCTATTGGGATGATGTGAAAAGTCAATACCTGTAAGGCATTTTGAACAGTACCAAGCACAAAGAAACTACTCAATAAATGTTGGCTTCTCCTTCTTTATTATTTTTGTCAATATTATCTTCACTATGATAAGGGTTATAGGTTGCATCCAAGGTGACTAAGATGGTCATGGAAGGAATCCCAATGAAATGGTGTTCAGTTAGGAATGGAAGGAAATAGTGCATGGGAATTGCTCTAATTAGAAAAAAAATAACACGAGAAGTCTCGAAGGTGAGAGATCCTGAGGTGTGTTCCTCAAGCCAGGAGAGGAAAACTTTGAGGAGGAAGTGTGGAACAGGATTAAATGCTCCAGAGAGTATAAGGATGGTGAAGATGAGAAAGACCTTTGGATTTATTCATTAGGAAGCCACAGTGTTGTGGGCTGAATTGTCTTCTCAAAATTCATATGTTGAAACCCCCAACCCTCAGTATCTCAGAATGTGACTGTATTTGGAGATAGGACCTTTAAAGAGGTAATTAAGGTAAAACAAGGGCATTAAGGTGGGCACTAATTCAATCTGACTGGTGTCCTTAGAGAAGGAGGAAATTTGGACACCAAAGGGGAACACCAGGGATGTGCACACACTAAAGAAAGATGGGAGACTATGCGAGGAGACAGCCATCTGCAAGCCAGGTAGAGGCCTCAGAAGAAGCCAAATCTGCTGAAACCTTGATAGTAGACTTGTAACCTTTAGAACTGTGAGAAAAATTTCTGTTATTTAAGTTTGTGGTATTTTGCTATAGCAGCCTAGCAAAGTAATATGCACTTTTATATTCAAAGAGTTTAGGTAAGCCAGAATGCAATGGGTTAATAATGAGTGGGTGGCAAAGGAGTAGAAACTATTGGAAAAGTAAGCTCCAAAAGTTCCAACTCTTAAAATTCAGAAATAAGACCACTTACACATTCTACTAAAGGCTCAAAAAATATCTAACAATCATTTAGCAGTGAGAAATGTGCAAGGTGAAGAATTCACATTTTGTAACAGTTCACTCTCTAACTTGTGTTCATGCCATCATCCAACATGAAGCGCTTCTCCCTCATGGTGAACTTCATGCCTTCAGGTCTTGCCCAGCGTTCTCACTGTTGTCTCCCTGATTTCAATCATGTTCCTGTCCCTGGAACAGAGTCCCTCACTACTCTAGAGCATTCTACATGCTTCTCAGTTCCACTCATCTTTCAAGATCTGCTCAAGTCCTTCCTTTCTTAATGGAGGCTTATCAGTATACTCTGATTAGAATGAGTCTGTTTTTCATAACTTCCCATAGTGCCTATATTCTATTGCTTCAGAATAGGATGAAAATCATTAGCTTTGGATTTGGACAGGCTTTGGTTCAAATTTCAGTTCTTTCATTTGATAGCCATTCTACTTTGGGTAAATTATGTAACTTTTTTGAAATTTTATTTTATTTTTACAAAATGGTGATTTTTTAGGGAGAGGGGAAGGGAGGGAGGAAGAGAGGGTGAGAAACATTGATGTGCAAGAAAAACATAGATCAGTTGTCTCTCATATGTCCCAAACTGGGGACCTACTCCATAACCCAGGAATCTGCCCTGACTGGGAATTGAACTGGCAACCTTTTGGTTTGCAGGCTGGTGCTCCATATAAGCCAGGGCTGAACTGTTATTTTTTCTTGCTATAGTAAATAAGTAGTAGGATTGTGTTAATGTTTAAATCAGATTATATATTTGAAGTACATAGCACATAGATAAAGACCAAGAGTCTGCTCTCTTGGTTAGAAGGAAAAAAGACCTTACCTCTAATTCAAGTAAAAATTAGTTTATTCTAAGGACACAAGGATGTCTCAGAATAATCCAGGACAAACTAAAGAACTAGGTGGCAGTCAGTGGGAGCTGAGGTGGTCTGAAGTGCCAGCACTTTCCCATCTTTGTCATTCTGTCGCATGGCTTCCCCTTCCCTCCCTGCAGCTACTCTGACCTCCCACTCCTAGCCAGCTTTCTCGGAGTCTCTGTTTCCTCCTAACTATGGCTCAGATGTGACCACTCCAGCTCAAACTCTAGACTAACCATCAACCAAAGCACCCAAATCAGAGGTAACATTTTTTCTTTGCCTTTTTGGTTCAAATTCCTCAAGGAGATCTGATTGGCTTAGTTTCCCTTCAGCCCTTTTCCACTCATTTGTTCTCTGTTGCTTTGTAGTGCACTGCTTACCACACAGGAGCAAGCAATGAAGCAGATCGCCTAAGAGAGAAACTGGTGGTGGGGAGTCCTGGCTGGAGAGCAGGTACCATAGAATATTTCTAGTCAAATGTTTATTACTCCTAACAATTTCTCATTGATTATATTCTATCACTTGTTTTTTATACTTGTTTGTCCAGAATGATTATACCTTTTTTTGTGAACAAAGATGTTTATAATGCACACCACATAATGCCTTTCATATTGTTAATATTTATTCACCAATATTCATCAGATATTTATTAGACACTTACATGTTAAGCACTATTACTAAGTATATGGTAATGAATCAAATAAATGCAATTTTTGACTTCATAGTGTTTATATTCTGAAAATTTTATTTCTATATATGATCCTATTTAGGCACAGGGAATTGGAAGAGTTGTAATAATTTTATCTAATCACCATCTTCAGAATGAAGCCATTCCTGGCCACCTAATTTAAAAATGCAGCTGTTATGCCCTTCAGTTTTCTTTTCCTGTTGTATTTTTCTCCCTTGCACTGCATAATCACATTGTGCATTATGTTTATGAATCTTGTCTGTTGTCTCCATTACTAGACTAAAAGCTTGACAAAAAAGGTTTTTATTCCTTTTCTTCACTCTTTTTTTAGCACTGATATTTGTTTAAAACACGAATAAGTGAAAAAATGAATGAATTATTATACAGGGTGTGACAAAAGTAGCTTTACATTTGCGAGTACACAAAACAATTTATTCTTGCATTATTATTTATTAATTATTATATTGTTTTCCATATAAACAACTGTAAACCTATTTTTTGGCCCCACTCTGTACTTACTTTTCATTAAGCACTTACTGAGTGCTAGGCACTATTAGCTATTTTTATACAGATTGGCTTATTTACTCTTCTAAACAACTCTATGAGGGATTTATTATGGGCACCAACATTCATATATTGAAAAACCGAATGTAAAAAGACTGAAATTCTTGCTCAAGTTCACACAGCCAGAAGTGCAGAGACAAACTAGGGTCCAGGCCTGTCTGACTCCAGAGTTCATGTTCCTCACCACTGAGCTAGATATACCTGTAAATAGAGTACCGGTCTACGGAAATAAAGATGGGTCTGCACTGGTCCATGTTCCCTATGGCATTCACTTTTTTGATGATACTGTAGATTTAAAGCAGGTTTTTGATTGAGGAAACAATCTAAATGGCTTGCTGTGCTAGAGCATCCTTGGCTCCATATCATTCCCCTCTCCTGTCTGGATTCTTGGCAAGATGTCCTGAAATGCACATAGGATGTAAACTGGAGGAAGATGAGGAGATAAAGGTAAGAAGGCACTATAGAAATACAACATAGTCATTCATAAATCCCTGAATTACCATGCTTATTCTTCTCGGTCTACAAGCACATCCATATGTCTTCTATCTAAAAAAGAAGAACTCTTCATTGATGTGATGATTAATTCCAACATCTCTGCTCTTCAGGAATTGACAGTGAGGTGGGGAGAGGGAGGCAAGAGCTGTGGCAGGGAAATATGCTACAGGATACTGATCACTTATGACTTAGAGAAAGGATTGCCAGGGTGCTGAGGGGTGCTAGATACGTGGGGAAGCAAAAATAATAAAATAGGTGAGGTAGATCACTCAGGGAATGAGAAGGCTCATCCTCTCCCTTGAAACAGATTTGCAGATACCTTTTTCTTTCCTCTTCTCTAGTACTGCAGATAGTTACTGTGGTTCCTTTGTAAACACTGGAATGCATTAGATCTATTTTGCTGTAGCATTTGAAGTTGTTCATTCATCCTTTACTCTTTCTTTTTTTCAATGAAGAGCTGATCTTATTTACTGGAGAGCACAGACTGGCATATAGTTCCCGTGTAGTTCTGCCAGTATGCTCTAGTATTAATCTATGTGTCTTTCTTGCTAATCAACACTTCAAGTTTATTTTTGTCGCTATCTTCCAAAAGAGTCAATGCCAATAAAAAAAGAAGCCAAACTCCCTTGACCTTAAAAGAAAATTAAGCTCAGGGCCCACCCTTCTTCCCCTCCTGGGGTATAAGACTTGTGTAAACCCACAGTATAACAACAGTACTGCTTTACTGGGGCAGGGTTGAGAGGGGAGACACCATGGTGAGGAACACAATCAATTAAAGGAATACAAGTTCAGGAAGCAATAATGTTAAATAGTAATACACAAAATGGATAACTACAATCTCTTTCTTAAGGGACTTGACTCATGGAAGAAAATCTTTAATTGCTGTTGCAGGGAACATCTATATGAAGTAGAAATTGGTTTCAATAACATTAGTAGAGAATACATTCTAGAAATTGGAGGTAACTCGATGTAATATCCTGGCAGCAATTTGATAGAACTGTCCCAGAGGGTTTGGCTGAGGCCGACACCTAGGGTGGACAAAAGCATTGTCTGTGGGAATTTTGGATGATACCTGGAGAAATATTACACAGTGCATAAACTGAATTGAATTGTTGTCACAAGTGTTGTAAAGTTTCATGTAGTAAAAGTTTTTTTCTACATGCATTTCAATTTCAGAGCAGGAGAGGCATAGGGAACCTAAACACAGAAGAGAGCATTCATACAAGATATCTAACTCCTTGATATAATAATGCATACAATTCAACATGGCCACCCTATCGTTGCACCTAGAGCTTTCTGCCCACTACCAGGTGGTGGTTATGGAAAGCACAGCCCCCAGTATCAATATCTAAGAAGTAGCCACCACCATCTTCTGTGGGTGTTTTCTTTTTGTGTTTTTTTTCCCTTCATTTTTCTTAATCAACTCTACTCTTATTGCTATTCTTAGCAAAACTGGTAAAAACAAAGTTGTCCTCATTGAACACAGAACTCTAGCAATCAAGATGTTTAAAGCCTTCAGTCTTCTGGTGAAGAGAGCACTGTGCCACATTTAGAGCTCTGGTTTGCGAACAACGTGGTCACAGACTTTCCTGGCTTGGGGACTTCCACAACTTTCCTAATCAGGCATCGTAGGAGGTCTGAGTGAAGTTTGTTTCAAAGCTAACATAAGAAAATTCTAATTCTGGAATGATGTGAATAGTCTGATAAGTCCCATCCAATTTCATGCCATTCATCGAATTCCCACAAGGATTAAACATTGTGGCTTCAATGACAGGACCTGGTATCAGGTCACAAATTCCATTCTCATGATGACATCCTTTGCAGTCACACCATCTTTCATGTAAATCTGGTCCATAACCACTGCGTCAAGCTCCCTCATCAGAATTTCCAGGATTTGACCTGGTTGACTGACCAAAAGTATAGAAGTACCAACTGGGAAATCTAAAGTATACAGGTATCAACAATCAGAATTCATATGTCCCACACAATATGCTGCTCCATTTGGAAAAATTGAATTAAGAAATTAAAGGGGAGAAAACTGTACTTGAACAATGATTAAAATAAAAAAAAAAGAAAGTACTTCTTCCTGGAAATTTTGCTGTGGGTATCCTTAGTGAGAGGCTTCATGAAGTTCTTATGAGGGTAAAAGAAGCTTTGGATTGCGCCAGTCCCACTGTGATTCTCTAGCACCTTTCAGCAGGAGAACCAGAGCTGTCAGCAGAGGGCGGCGCCGCACGTGTCCAGCGTCTCTCGGAGACAAACACGCTGCTCTCGATGCGTGCCTGAGTTTCCTGCTTGTCAGCTTTTGTCACACTTATGATTGAGCATTGCCCATCCTCCCAAAGTGTGTCCCATCTGAATCTTGGGATTGCGTGAAGATTCCCAAATCTTTGATTTGCCTCGAAAATTCGGTTTGCTCCCTGGAGAACGAAACCTCCCGTAGATTCTCAGTGAGACTAGTGAACAGCCAACAACCACAGAAAATCAACTGAATTAAGTATCTTCTTCCACCATTGCTGTGGATTGTTACAGCTGTTGCTAAAGTTCAGGTTCCTTTTTTAGCCATAATTTCTTCTTATTTTTCTAAAAGGAGTAATAAATTTTTCCTGCTTGTGTGTGTGTGTGTGTGTGTGAGAGAGAGAGAGAGAAGAGAGAGAGAGAGAGAGAGAGAGAGAGAGAGAGAGAGAGAGCTCAAAAGTCGAAGATGAGTGCGTTGGAAGGAGACTTTTGTAGTCTGCTCTTTCCCTGAGTGCTGGCTGATCTCACCAACCATACCGTAGAAGCACCAACCTTTGTTCTTCACAGAATCACAGAATCATAGAGCTGAAAAAAAATTTAAGTCATCTACCCAAGCCTTTTCTTTTTAATTTAGGACATCATAGTTCTATGCAGATGTAAAATCATTGGGGGAAGAGATCTATATTATCTCTTAGGGTTTTAAATTTTTTTTTTTTTTTACTATTAACCTATAATAAATAGTTGTTGCCCTGGATTGGATTTCCTATAAGTATTGGTCTAAGGTGTTTGTAACAGACAAGAATATTTATCTTTTGAATGAAAATACAAGTCAAGTAAAAAAATCACCTTGCTTTGGGTACAATATTAAGGAAGCAGATAAACTTGCAAGTTGTGCTGCTGAGTTGGAGTCAGGGCCCTCGGGAGCTGTGGATGCATCCACTGAGATTCTGAAGAGTCTCTTGTAATCATCCAGGACAGGAGACAGAGTTCACAATATGCTAGTGAAATCCTTAAAGCTTTTATCCAAGGATAATTGTGGGGGGTGGGAAAAACAGAGAAAAGAAACTAGAATGTAGTATAGACTTTAAAATAAGCTGTAAAATGTAAAAGAGATTAAAGAGAGCAGTATCTGGTAGCATAAATACAATATGTAAAAATACCAAAATGATGATTTTATATCTGACAGCCAAAATAACACAGTGGCAGTGATGACTGTGGCTGAAATTATTTTCTGATGACAGAACAGAACAAATGAGTACAAATCACAAACATGTCAAGGCTAGGTAAATAAATGCTCTTGACTAATGCACTTGAAAACCAGCTAATTCCAGAAATAGCAGCTTCCAGTCTTGCTGTATTTATAGCCTTCCTCCTTTTTGTCTCTTAATTCCAACTCTCAATAGTCTTCCAGGAATAGAGCTGTATACAATAGCTAAGTGTCTTCTTAGAATTTCCCACTTCTTTTATTATTTGTGGAACTTGTATAGATGATCTCTAGTGGATGCTGCAAAAATGATAGTTTGGTTGAAAGAAGTTAAAAAAAAAGGTGCACTCTGCTTAATGCTTCATGTTTCATGCTTCAGCTAAGAAGAGATGAAAAGACAGGTCATGGAAAGCAATCCCAAGCTTTTGCTTTCTATTTTGTATATAGGTCAAAGAAGGCACACTCTGCCAGGCAGAGGGTGGGTGGAAAAAAAGCAGCACCAGGTAGAGGTAATTTGAATGGGAGGGAAAATGATGTTCAAGGATGGCGGAAGTCAGCAGTCTACCCAGGAAACTAAACTATGGATCTGAGAAGACATGAGGCTTGGAGGTACAAAGTTGTTTTGAGACCTGAGAGACAGCGCTAGAGGAATCACCCTGCAGACTTAGCTCAATTCCTTTTCCTTTCTCTCTTTTTATTTATCTCTCTCTGCCTCTCCATTTCCCTTTCTTTATGGAAACTTCTATGAAGTTTTATCAGAAAATTATTAGAGCAGCTTGTTTATCTAAGGAAACAATATTTCTCAATGCATAGTGTTTATATCAGTAGAAAAATTGAAACACTGGCCATTAATTCAGATGGTATTAAATTAAAAATCCGCTTTTTGTTTCACTCTGTAGGATAGTAAAAAAGAAAGAAAATTTTCAAGTACATCAAAAATGGACAGCCAGCAGACACACAATTATATAATCGGATTTGAAGTACATATTCATTTATCCAGTCAACAGATATTTGTTGAATATCTAATATGTGATAAGAAATTATGTGTTTCCTCCAAACCCAGGCCCTTCATAGAAGCACTTGGATATTTATTTATATATATTATTTGCACATGGTAGCTTACTGTGACATCTTTGTAAGAATATAAATGTGTTTGGTATTTAGCCCACGATGAACAATTGCTTGAATTAGGCTTTATTATAAAACTGACGTGCCACGTTGGGTACATTTTGGACAATTCTCTTACATAGCACATTTGTTTTTCAGATTAAATTTTGCTAGCAGTTTCCTATTTCCTCACAACTAACCATGCATGCATCTTGCTGGCAACTGCAGGAGATTAAATTAAGACAAGTTTTCAGGAAATTTTTGGGCTTATTCAATGACTTATTTTCTTTATATCTTGAATATTTTCTTGATGCTTTTGTCCTTCTTTTAATAATTTTCTATATAAGCCACTTGAATGCTGAAGACAGTTTCCTCTACCATAAAGAATGGAGGGAACTGGATTGATCTCAGAGACTTAGGTGTGATGATGTGAAAGAAAAAGGACAAAAAGTCTATCATTTAAAGGCAACTGAACAAGAAACCAAGCAGCGTGAGTTCTAATCCAAACTCTGGGGCCAAGCTAGGGGGTGGAGGGATTGAGCACAAAGGAAAAAGGACTCATGGACACAGACAACAGTGTGGTGACTGCGGGGGAAGAGGAATCTAAGGGGACTAAATGGTTATGGAAAAAATACAATAAAATATTAGAAAAAAACCCAAAATTGAATATGATACAGATTGAAGGTTTGTTTTATTTATTTGTTATTTTTTTTTTTATCTCTTTTGTGCCCTTATGCAAACCACTTAACTTCTCGGGGCCTTCGTTTTCTCATTTGTATAATAGGAATAATCAGTTATTTAACATCTTTCCAGATTGTTTTGAGAATTAAAATACATATCTAAAGTTTGAAAAAAATTAAGTTATAAAACTAGCTAAAAACCTATGGCAGATACTATTATTTATTCAATAGTAATTTTTTTCTTTTTTTTAAAATTTTATTTTAATGATTGTTCAAGTACAGTTTTCTCCCCTTTACTCCCAATCAAGCCCACCACCCCGCAATAGTAATTTTTTTCCTCATGCCATGTATGTATTAAATCCAATTTTATCTTTTGGAGCCATAGGTTTCAAGGATGCCTGGGTCTTTTCTCAGCCCAGGGAATGAATTTTAATTTTCCTAAGGCATTGGATTCATTCTGCTTCTCTGTGATGGACTTAAGAATAATGAAGTGAATCACTTCTGTCCAGTAAACTTAGAGGAAAGTCTATCCGAGGAACTTTTGAAAAAAAGGGAGAGGGCAGAAGTCAGGGACATTCCTTTCTTCTGCCTGTGGAGGTTGTGCTGTGAGATGCGATGCCTGGAGCTGCTGAAGCCCTCTTGTAACCAAGAGGGCGTGTGCTCACTGTTGAAAATCAGTGTATGGATGATGCTAGATCCCTGATATGGATGAGCTGCTGAATTCAACACCTCAGGAGCTTCTCTACCCCTGAATTTCCTATTACTAGAATTTCTTATTTTTTTAAGAAATTGACTTGTGTGTTTTAATTTTAATTTTTATTCATTTATTGGGGTGACATTGGTTCAAAAACTTTAAAGGTTTCAGTTGTACAAGACAAAAAAATCTGTACACTGTGTCATGTACCCATCATCCCAAACAAGGTCTTTTTCCCTCCCCATTCCCCTCACCTTTGCCCACTTCCACCTACCACCCACCCTGCTGTCTGTGTCTATGTGATATACACCTGTAGATGAATATACATTTATGTACATATATATATATTGCATAATCCCCTTTCCTTCTTTAATCCAGCCCCCTCCTCCTCCCTTCTGACAGCTGTCAGTCTGTTCTCTGTTTCTGTGAGTCTGTTTCTATTATGTTTGTTAGTTTATTTTGTTCATTAGATTCCACATATGAGTGAAATCATATGGTATTTGTCTTTCTCTGACTGTGTTATTTCAGTCAGCATAATGTCCTCCAGGTTCATCCATGCTGTCTTGATGCAGACACTGGCCCGCAGTGTCTGAGTCATTAAGGATGAAATGAGGCATTCACACAGGCTACCGAGTTTGGTGGAGGAAAAGGAACAACCAGGCTTTTCTCTCAAGGGGAGCAAAAGCCTTGGCCCTTGCTGTGACCAGCCTTTATTGGGTTTCTCAGCATAGTACATGGTGGTCCTCATTTACTATGCACAGGTTGGCTTTAGGTGGTTACCTTTTACAGAAAACAAAGGAGCCAATGCTGCTAATCACATCACAGAGGAGGGGTATTTGCAAATGAAAAGGCAAAAGTGGTTGAACTGGTTACACTCATCCTTGGAAGGTTTAGCATGGATTTTAGGAAGTTACTTTGCAGTAAATGTCCTCAATTCAGGGTGAGGGAGTTTTTTAGCAAGAGCAAGACTCAAAGTGGCCTAGGCACATTGCAGGCCTGATTCCCCACTGGAGAACCTATCTGTGGGCGTGGGTCCTGTGCATCTCCGAGTGGGAACTGGGCCCACACCATGCAGAATGGTCTCCTACACTGTTGCAAAAGTTAAGATTTCCTTTTTT
>PVIA01015480.1:0-22589 GCA_004024845.1 Tonatia bakeri | reverse complement strand
GCGCCTCCTTGTGCCGTCTTGGCAGAAGGTTGTGGGAAGCTGAAGGGTAGCAGAGCTGGAAATTGTGATCTGTGACAGGGACAGCCAGCGGTCCCCACAGGGGAGCCCTTCCTTGCATGCCAACCCTCAAAAGGCTTTGGCAGCTGGGCTGTGCTATTTAGTAACCTTCTGGAGGCGGACCCAGTGGTCTGGCAATGTCGTGCAGCAGGGCCGAGCTTTATTTGGAGCCTTAGGTTTTGCATTTCCTGAAGAGGCAGAGATGGACGTCAGAAAGAACTATTAGAAGGATAACTTTGCCACACTGGCACCTGCTTTTTCGTAGCAAGACCTAGTATTATGGGAACGGCAAGTAGGTATCACCTCGTCAGCCAAACCTGATCAGATGGTGGTAGCTGCCCGGAGCACTGTGCTGTGGACAGGTTCAGATTTGGGGGCCTATGGGTGATGCCTGTCACGAGCTGTGGAATGGACTGAACGCTTGTCTGCCAGGTGTGTGTCACCTTAGGTGTACAGGTTAAATAAGCTTTGGGTTTCCGTCATAGCCCAGTAATACCTGCCCTCAGAGGGCTATGGTGAGGATTAAATAAGACAGTATGTCAAGTGTTCGTTACATGGTAACCATTCTGTGTGGTGCTGGTCAGGGCTTCTAATAAGAGAGACAATTCAGTTTCTTCACTCATTCAAATGCTTGAGTGCCTTCTGCATGCCGGTGCTGCCCTGGCAGCAAGGAGAGATTGTACGAGACATACCAGGTCCCTGTTCTCCAGGAGATTGTTCCAGATGGAAGAAATAGGTGGTGACTGGTGAACGAGAGGGTCACTGCAGGTAACGGCAGAGTATGGAACATCGACCTGACTAACCAGGAGAGAAGGGCTGCAGGGAAGGGGAAGCTGAGGTGAGAAGGTTACACCTGCACAGAGGCCCGAAGGTGAGACGGAGCCAGGGATGCACGACTCTGGGAAACCGTTCCAGAACGATGGAGGGAAACGTGCAAAGGCCTCGAGGAGGAACAGCAGGAAGGCATGGCAAGCTTTTCGAAGCAAAGTTGGAGAAGTCATGCCTTACTTACTAAATACTTCTTAGACTTTTGTATGAAAGATGTGCCAACATGAAAAACGTGGAGACTTAAGTGATGAAACACCATCTGTCCATCCCCATATTCAACAATTACCACCGTTTTAACGCTCTCTTCATCCGTGGCTTTCTGTTTTATTTTTGGGCTGAAATAGGGTAAAGCAAACCCCAAACATTATGACATGTTTATCCCTAAATTTTTCAGTCTGTGCCCTTTAAGAAATAACAATTTGCTTACACGTTAACATAATTTCTTTTAATTGCCACGCTGTCCTAACAATTCCTTAATGTAACCTAATGCCTAGACCGTATTCAAATTTACCTGTTTGCCTCAAAAATATAAGTTGGTTAGTTTGAATCAGATTCCAGACAAGACCCATGTATTGCAAATTGTTATCCCGAATGTGTTTTCATGGTGAGAAAGGTGTTCAACACCAGATCTGCACTATCGGGATGGTTCCTGCACAGCTGTCAGGCCTGGTGTGCACTTTAAATTGTGGGGATTCCTGGAGGGCTGGGGACTGCTGCAGATACCGTTGGATTGTCTCCCAAACCAACATCAGAGCCTCCGCCTCCTCCTTTGTTCTTGCTAACGGGACTGGGGCTCTGTTTAGGGATCAGAAGCCATGTGCATCATGGGCGTGCCCCGTTGGCCCAGAGGCAAGTCCTGACTTTCCCAGAAACTGTGGCTGTGGTCCCCTCGTGATTTAGGAATGGGCCTGTGACCCAGTTCAGGCCACTGAGGGAAGTCCTCTCGTGAAGGGATGACCCAGCTTTGGAGTCATCTCCTTTTCAGACTTCTGGGTGTCGTGCGGGCTGTCTGGAGCGGTGGTGGTAGCTGCCGTCTGTTGATGGTGCGGGAAATACCCCACCATCCTGATGCAGAGTGAGGGGCGGAAAGGAGGGAACTTGAGCCCTTGGTAACAGCATTGAGTCACACAACTAACCAACCCTAAAACCACCCTACCTAGCATGACTTCTTATGAGATAATAATACTCCTTATTGTTTAAGCCACTTTTTATTGCTTTTTGTTATCTAATACCCAGAAGCATCCCAGTGAAACATACACTCAGTCCACAGCCATGATTCTGGAGAAAGAAATAGCATCCCTAGTAAGTTTTCATTTTCTTTGGATCAGAAAAGGGGAGTTGACCTTCCACTCTATTCTCATCCTCCTGCTAAAACCTCTCTGGTTTTGTTCATGTTTTCTGAAACTGGTTGATTAATGTTCCTCCTTCTCCTTTGAACTCCTGGCACACTGCTATCAATGATTTGTCCAGAGACATTTCTGAAGGGTGGATTTCTGTGAAATGGAAGCTAGGCCACATTCCTTCCCTCCTCACAAAGACTTCACCCAGGGTAAAACGTCTTTAAATAGTGCAGAGTAAAACTTTACAGAAGATTTTAGCAAACATAGTGGAAAGAAAGATAAAAACCATGTGGGAGTGGCTGGTAAAATTGCATGTGCTGCTCATTAAAGGAATTGGGGTGTCCTCGGGTGAGGGAAGGCGGTGAGCGGGGCTTGCCCGGGGGAGGCCAAGGTGGGCTGGTGTGTTCTGGGTGAATTCGGTAGCCCTCTGGTGTGGGCCCACGGTGCTCGTGGAATGAGCACTCGGAGAAGTGAGCGAGTGGAAAAGACAGACGTTCAACGCAGTCCACCAAAAACGACCACTTGGGCTTCCAGCTTCTACTCTGCTCAGGAGACCAGACTCCGCGGTAGTGAGGCAGGTCCATGCAGGTGACCTCTTGACATAAATCTCTGCACCTGTGGGGAGTTGAAATGGCCATGGCCTTTCAACCTGGAGATCATCCAGAAACCATTTTTCATCAGCAGCTGGATTGCTTCAGCTCCTACATACATTTCTAGGATGCATCTTCTGATATGAATCACTCAGGAAATGCAAAATATTTGAATGTTAGCTCAAGCCTGACATACTTAAGAGGGAAAATTTGCTCCTTCCTCAAAAACATCCGTGCCTCCCAAAGCTATGACTCATTCCTATTTGGGTCACCTATGCAGGTACCTGAGGGAGGTGGACATAAATCTCATCTCACTCTGTTAGTTAGATCTCAGGGAATAAGATGTGTGTTAATGAAAATAAAATTCAGTAACATATTCAGGGATTGATATGTTCCAGGTATTAGGCTAAATACACCCATTAACTCGTTTGAATACACCTGCTCTCCAAGAAGGATGCTATCTTATTTTCCGGATGATAAAACTGAGGCTCGGAGAGGTTAAATAACTTACCACAGGTGACAGGTGAGGGAATTGACACCCAGGTCTGGCCAACCGCAGGGCCATCTGTTAGCGACTTCCCAAAGGTGACAGCGTGGCAGCTGCTTAGCATGTGCTGGCCATTCCCTTCCCTGCTTGCCCACAGCCCATCCTTGGCTTGGAGCCGTCCCAAACCTAGGTTTCTTCTCTTCTCTCTCTTAGACACTAGCCAGCCCGGGCACCAGCTGGTCCTGATTGGACCGCTCCTGTATGATGAGGTCAGAAGAAAGTCCAAATAAGCCTTGCTGAGGACAGACTCTGACCTTTGCCACTAGCTGTAGAGTGACCACCTGAAGTCAGTGGGAGGGAGGTAAAGCAGGCTCGAACCAGGCGTTGGCCAGATCACAGCCGCAGAACTTTTCACGGCACTGTCTTGCTCCTGCCATCTGCTCCTAGATTTTGGGGTGTTCCACGCTCCAATGCTCTTCCTGTTACTCTGTGGGGCTGACAAGATGTTGTCCCCAGCTGCCAGAGCCTTTGCTGTCACTTTGGCTAAGGCAGTGCTGGTCTCTGGCTTCAGAATTTCAGGCTGGGAAAGCGATCCTTTGGCAGTGCAGCTGACTCAGGCTAATAACTGGGCCAGTCCTTTGAAAGGTATGCCAGCCTTCTTCCCGAGTCCTGACATGAAACCTCTTGGTGTTTTTTCATCAAAACATCTTTTTTCTCTAAGTGGTGGATTTTCTGAATTACTCGTGCTTGTGGGAAAGCTGCCCAGGAAGACCTGAGAGCAACACGTTGGATCCTTATCACTTTGTGGGGTGCCTCCCAACTCAGAACATGGAGTTCCAACTCCCCAGCTGGCACTCAGTGCAAGATAATCCCTTGGGCTTTTGGACTCGGGACATACTTACTTGGTGATTCACGATCTAGCAAAGCCACCCGCTTTCAGACTGCCCAGAAATCTAAGTGGGAATTTTGATGGCTGCTCCATAGTGAGGTTAGTAGCTGAGACTCAGAGTCACGCCCTGGCTCTGCCACCAGCTGGTTAAGTGACCTTCGGCCAGTTCTTTGCCCCCCACAGAGCCCATGCTCCCTTCTTGGGGCATCGTTGGGGTGTGACTGCTCTAGGTGGTCTCCGGGTTGCCTTTAACATAAGTGATTTTTCATTGTTTTGACCCAAAGCTTCCTAGTCTCAGCGTTTGTCCTCTTGGTCAGCGCACACTCACCCAGCGCTCTGGGGGCCAGGTGCTGTAGCAGGAAGTGAGGCACCTGCTGGGACAGTCCCAGCTCCCTTGCCCACAAGAAGGTCATCATCTCCAGGGCACACAGGCCTGTGGTGACTGTGATGGCACTCTGAACAAAGGGCAGCCGAGACAGAGGACAAGGGTTGCCTAAGCCCAGCCTCACCAAGCATGTCTAGGGCACAAACAGACCTCACAGCTGGCATGTGAGACCCACCCAAGACCTTCAGTGTTTTCTTAAACACCCTCAGACCCACACTGTGAAGCACCAAGGGTTCTTCCTGCATTTCTGATGGGAATTACTCTAGCTCTGTTGACTGTAGTTGCCTGCTGGGGGCAGCCCTTCATGTCTCTCCTGCGTAGTGATTGTAGACTTGATATTGATCGGGACTGAGCGTCATGCCAGGTCCTTTAAGTTCTTTCCCATGTGCCTGTCTGGACTTCCCCACTGCAGTCATTAGCATGAGGAGGCTGGGAACTGTGTCACAAACGGCTCACACATCCTTGGTCTAACCGTCAGCCACACAGTCCTTAGCATATCCTTAATGGAGTCAGTTAGGACAGGCCCAGCTGAGCTTTTGTTGCTCTAGGAAACTGCAGTTTTTATTGTTGCAGTTTTTTCACATTCGAGTACATAGTGTATTTCCATATCTCTATTCCAAGACCCACAGATTATCTGCAAAGTTGGGTCTTAGCAGCACCAGTGGAAATAGTAAGTTGTCATTGCTATTTTCACCCCTGGCCTGGTGCATCACTGACCTGATAATGAAATATTTGCGGCAGACACGTGTTCGCACCAGGTCACTGACTCTAGGCTTGCGGGGAACAAATGAGCAGAAAGTAGGGGAGGATCCAGAGTGTCTTTGCCTCCCAAAGATTCAGAAGGCCCAGGCCATCAGCTGGGCTGGACCTGGAGCTGAGTTCAAATGTAATCATTTCCAGAAAGTGAGTACTTCTCTACTCTGAGGAGTGCTTGTCCATCCAAAGGGTCTCAAGTTGCTGACGGTTGAAGAAAGGACAAAAGGAAGCCTCTTGCAACTTTTCAACCACCCATGTGATGAGGGCTACTGTGATGGCCAGAGTCTGTGGGGCTAACCACAGAACGCAGGCTGGTGTTGGCTGCCCTAGGCTGAGAGCTGTCTGCCCTGCGGTCTCTCCCCTCCCCACTCCCTGCCCCAGGGAGCAGTGGTTTCCATCCCTCTAGGTGGGGTAAAACAGAGAGACATCACCATTTTTAACCCTGTTCTAACAAATCTGGTTGGTCACTTGGTCCCAAAATTGGTTCTGGTCATTGCCAAGTGTTGGGTGAAAGCTGAACATTTGTCTCGCCTCTTACAACTTGAATTGCAAACGAGCTTCACACTGGTTGATTAGAAATTGCTACAAAAGCTGGCTGGGGAAAATCCATACCACCTCAGGTGCCTTCTCTGTCAAGAGACTGTGTAGCACAAGGGATTGGGGGTTCTGGCTGTGTGTCAGAGGCACTGAGATCCTGCCGGAAGGATGGCAGCTTCTGCTTTTGCTAATAGGGAAAGGGAAACTGAATTTGAGGAGACCCGTGCAGTTAAGAACTGGACTCATTGTGAGAAAAAGCCTCAGGGTCATGGCCGGCCAGAATGTGCCCTTTCTTTTCTGCTGTGTCTGCTGAGGCTTATGGTGAGCCGTGATTTGGGTAAGGGCAGGAGAAATGGAGAAGGAGGCTGAATATGGGAGGGAGAGAGAGAGGAGAACCCAGAACTCGTCGCTGGAATCAGTCTAATTGTTTCCATTCCTCTCATGAATACTTGGAGCTCTGTTCCCCAAAGCTTTTTGGCTGCCCAAATACAGCTTTCCATTGTTTCAGAGTTTCCCAGAGATGGGATTTTGAACCTCGGAGAGCCAAACCTCAGACCCCTCTGAGCTCCAGGTCAGGAAGGCCCTGGACACAGGTAGTTTCAGAGAGACACATTTCTCTCCACCAGCAATGCCAGTCAGCCTGAACGGTGTGTGTTTATTCCGTGAACTCCAGGAACCTCAGGCCGCGGTTTTAATCAAGGCCCTTGCTCGCCCTGTGGTAACTGGGGCTCCTGGACCCAGGATCTGGGCCCACTTAGGTTTCCCAATGCCAGGGGAGAGTTCGTTCCCACAGACAGAGCGTCTGCAGGAGGCCATGCGAGGGGCAGACGCAGACCGTCCAGAAGACGGGCTTGCTCACGCGCAGGCCTCCTTTTAATGTGGAATTTTGAACTCTTTGGGCAGGGATTTTTCCAGTCTTCGTTTTTTCAGAGGAGGGTAAGATAATACGTGGCAGCCCTTCTGGAGAAATCATTTGGAGAGACGTGGCAAAATGAAGCTCGTCGAGACCATTACGGGGCTCGTCGTGCCCTGTCCACGGCCCATTTCCCTCAGTTTCTCTGACCCAGGCCCTGGAGACAGTTCTCCACACTCAGCTTAATGACCTATTGTCGCTCCCTTGAAACTCTGCATTTTTGGATTAGGGCCCCCCCTTTCATTTTGCCCTGGGCCCCACAAGCCGTGTAGCCGGTCCTGCCAAGAGGGTTTAGGAACCCTGGGGAGGGGCACATGGGGCGGAGGCTGGGCTCTGCCACTGGTCAGCCATGAGACCTGGAGCTGAGGGGACATTGACCTCTCAGCCTCAAAGTCCTTTTAAATAACAACAATCCTGCACCTCTGCCCTCTGGATGCTGTGGAGAGAAGAAAAGATTATGTCCTCAGCACTTAGCACAGTGTGTGGCACATAGTAGGCCCTTGAAAACACACACCTCTGGCTCACCTTTCCAGTCCTTCCTATCTTCAGGCAACAGATACTATAGGGCACACGTGCTGTGGATGGCATCCCCCACCCATATGTTGAAGCCCTCACACTCTAAGTGACCATCTGGAGGTGAGGTCTTTAGGAGGTACGTCAGGCTACTTGAGGTCATAAAGGCAGGGCCCTAATCCCATAGAGTTGGTGGCCCTATAAGAGGAAGAGAAAGATTAGAAAGAGATCTCAAGAGATCTGCAAAGAGCTCTCACCAGAACCCAGACCTTGATGGACCTTGGTCTTGGACTTTTGGGAACTGAGAGAGATGAGTTTCTATCGTTTAAGCCGCTCAGTCTGTGGTATTTTGTTATGGCACCCGAACGAACACAGCATGTTGCATGCCAGGCCCAGGGTCAGAGCTGGAGCATAGCCCGCCCAGTGGAGGAGAGAGACGTGGGCCCTGCCTTCATCAAGCCTGAAGTCTAAGCTCAGACCTGCTCATCTCTCCCTGAACGAATTGCAGCGTTCTCTGTTCTGTCTCAATGTATCAGGGCAGAAGAGTTTCAAGGTCTGGTGGGACCAGAGGGGACCGGGGTCCTCCAGACCATGAGGAATGGCTGTTCATCCGGCCTTCCACATGACTGGATGCCAAAGAAACAGTACTGGGAATATTCCAGGTACTGTTTTCAGTGGTCACTGTCCCCCGCATCAGCCCTGTGCCTCTGCCGGTGTGCGTTTTGGGACCTCAAGCCCTCCCAGTTTCTGAGTGTGTCTACTCACTGTACTCCTTCATCGCATCACGGGGGGTGCCCCTCCCCCTGGCACGGCGTCAGCCGGGTCATGCCCTCACGGTCTGCCCCCACTCTGAGAGGAGAACTCCAGACACATCTATGGGTGCTGGGGGAAGTCCCTCTCCCAGCACGGTGGGGTTAAGGCTTTGACAGTGAGTCTCTGATTTCTGCTTCTCATCACCGGGGTAGTGATACTAGTAATGACAGCAGCACTTCGATGTGTGTCTAAGTGCCAGGCATTGTTCTGAGTGCTTCACACATGTTAGCTCACTGGCCATAGAGTTGCGATGTCCTACTGCTCACCCCACGTCAGACGAAGAGCCGGAGGCAGGTGAGTGCTCACGGCGGCATCACCCCCACTTACACGGCACGGCCGGTACTATCGTCCGTGTGTGTGCGTGTGACTCCTACTGTCTGTCAGGATGTTTGCAGTGACACCCCCCTGTCAGGTGCCCTCGGTCACAATGACTAACTGTTTACCTGGGAAGGCAGGGCCTCAGACTTCACCAGGGAACTTTTTAACTGGGAGGTTGGGCTCCTCTGATGAGTCTGATAGTGACGCAGGTGCTGGCTCGCCTTCTGAGCCAGGTGGCCTGCAAGGAGCTACCAGACACTTGAAAGAATGTGGTCGGACCACATCCTACCCAGGAGACAGCTGCGGTGCTCAGGAGCCAACCAATCAGATGCGCCATCTGCCAGCCAGCCCTCCCGCTGAGTGTACTCGGGGTGTCTGGTCTTCCTCTTACTGCTCTTCCCTCTGCCAGCCGCTCTCCAGCTGCTGACCTCATTCCACGGAAGGCTCCAGAACCCCTTGAGCAGGAAACTGCACAGGGGCTCCTGTATGAACTCCTCTGCTGACAATGAGCTAACAATGAGCTATCATTAACCCTTTCAGCCCTTGGCTCATTTCCAAATCAAGAATACGTATTGGATTTTAGTATATCTCATTTGCCTAGAGAGATTTTTTTCATAAGAACATGGGTTTTAGAATCACTTAGGCTTGTATCTGAGGCCCCACACAAGCTCTATAACTGAGACAAGATACCCTCTGAGGCTGTTTTCTCCTATAAATGAGAATAATAGAAGCTATTACATAGGATTGTTGAGAGGATTCAATGTTCCTATGCATGAAAAGGACTTGCATAGTTATGGCACAAAGTAAGTGTTCATTTAACATGACCTGCTACTGTTAACACAGTCTGAGGCAAGGAGGATCTTTGGGGAGGCTTATTTTTCATAGATCAGCTGAGAAAAGAAAAAAAGAATTAGGAACTCTGAGGACTACAAAGCAGTTTGATACGGAGGACACTTGAGGGTAACCTTTTGGATCTAGAACTAAGAATGTGCCGAACACTCTGCTAAAGACAAAAGCCAGAAACTAGGTTCTGATGCAGCAAAGGCTTGTTCAGCCCTGTGGGCTGTCTGCGGTTCATCTCCTGCAGTTCACCTCTGGGGGTGCTCAAGGCAACCCCCAAAGGTAGTTACCCACCCCCAGTTCACGGTTCAGAAAACTTGCCCAGTTTTGCAGATTTGAACCCACGGCTTCCGGACCCACGTCCAGCGTTTCTCACTTTATAGTAAGCCTCTGAAAATGGGTGGGGGACATGGGCTTTCCTGGAACTCCAGTGTTGAATCAAACAGGGAACCATTTGCTGTGCATCGGATGTGCCCCGTCAGTTTGAAGACGCTTTGCAGGCAGAATCACCTGTTGCTCCACCGGGTTATTTTGAGTCGGTGTCTCTGAATGAAGTGACGAATAGAAGTCCCCGTGAGACTCTGAGGGAGCTGCTTGCTCCCTCCTAGGGCTTGCTTCTTCCTTTACGGTAGGCTTGAAATGTTGTCATTACCCTTAGGCAGAATGCTAGTAATGGGGCGGTGTTTAAATAACTGCCGCATTGAAAATGGACACCTTATTAAACTTTTTTCACTTTTTTACCCAGCCCTGGAGAGCAAACTCAGCTACTGTACCTAAAAAAAAAGTGTGTGTGTGTGTGTGTGTGTGTGTGTTTCTCTCTCTCTCTCTTCTTCATATATCAGGGGCAGTTTGAGAATTTCTACTTAGGTAAAGTTTTCAATCCAGTTTCAGGGAGTGGCAGAGGGATTGCTTGAAGCTTCCTATGCAGGCAGGCCTGAGGCCCCTTGTAGAATAAACTGACTTGGGTTGGTCTGGAGCTGGAGGCTGCGATGAGGACAGCTGAGGCCTTGCCTGAGCCACCCTGGTGCCTGCGTGATGATTAAACTTCATCTTCAGTATTTTTAGACCTCTCCGAGGCAGATAGATTTAGAAGCACTTGCAGTGTGCCCTCTGGGGTCTGTCCAGCGTCACCTCCCCGGCTGCAGCTCTGAGTGGCAGGTGAGGCAGTCGTTCCGGATCCTGACAAGCCAGGGTGTGTGTGAGGCCTGTCGGGATGCTCTGGAGTGCAGTCCAGTGCCCCGGAGCAGGCTGACCAGCAGAGGACGAAAAACACAGGGCAGTGACAGGGGCGTGGGGGGTGCTGTGTGTGGAGTTCCTTGGGAACAGAGAAATGACCTCTCCAAGTGGTGTCCCTCAAGACTGTCATTTTAAGTCTGACAGGTGTCCTTTCTCAGGACCTAGGCTGAGGAGAGGCCCCATTGAGGACCTGGCTCCCTTCCAAAAATATCACAGCAGTGTGCACATGTGTTCTGAGTGTTCTGTGTGCAAAGAGCTATGCTAGGGACTGAGGCTATGGAAGGGCAGGGTGACAGGTTAACCAGAGGGGGCATTAAACAGCATGACTGTAATGCAGACCACCCCGGAAAAAGAACCGTATACCACTTGAAACAGGGGTGCCGACCCACGTGGGTCAGGGAAGCCAAGCTCAGAGGAGGGAGGACTTGACGAGGCAGAGTGTGGGTGCTTGGGGAGTGGGCAGGCGGCATGCAGGGAAAGGGAACAGCCTGTGCGAGGGCCCTGAGGCAGAAATGAGCAAGGATGTGAAGGCTGGAATGACTGAAGCCGAGTGCACGATTCACTCGGCTAGGAAAACAGGTGCCACTAAAGAACGTGGTATGTATACTGAGACAGAGGATGGCAGGGTCAGAACTGTGCTTTCGAAGAGAGGATTGTTCTACCTGGAGGGTGGGTGGGTGTGTAGCAGGGGTGTGTGTGTGTGTGAGGAGGAGGCCCGTGTGGAGGCTGTGGGGTGCCCCGGGTGAGAGTGAGCAAGCTTGGCCTGAGGTGGCAGTGGAATTAGAGAGGTGTAGGTGGTCTGGAGGACACGACGGGGACAGACTGGAAGTTGATTGGGTGTTGGAAGCATTGGGAGGAGGGTAAGACCCGTCCACTAGGACTCAGGTGTCTGGCGTTCACAGCAGGGTAGGCTCAAGCAAGGCTGAAACTTTAATGGAGGGGTGGTGCACACAGGAAGAGGAGGAGGCTTGGAACGTGCTGAGGTTGGGTATCTGCGAGCTACCCAAGCAAAGCAGTAAGGAGAACGTTGAGTGATGGATTTGAAGAGGACTCGAAAGTGATTGGCATATGGATGAGCAATATTTAGAAGCACTACCCCTGGAGCACTTCCTGCTCTCAGCCCCTTCTGTGCCTTATCTCAATTCGTTGGCAAGCATCACACACACATGGTGCTTATACCCCCTTAGAAATGAGAGTGGAGGCCCAGGGGGTGGAAGGAGGCACCTCCCGGACACGTGGTAAGTCTCAGGGTCGAACCCACGTGATCTGAAGCTCACCCTGTGCCGTGGTCAGGGGCGATCCAGGTTTTGTGAGGCCTCGAGTTTATGCAGGCAGGAAAAATAATCCAAAATTATAAAGGCAAAGGGAGGCATAAAAATGAATTTTTATTTATTAGGAGAAAAAGACAAAAACACATTTTTAAAAGCTGACACATGTCACGAAGTCCAGAAAACACATTTGGTTAACAGCCTGACCCCCCTTGACCTGCTTTTCCTGCCTCTCCACAGGACGATGGTTCTATACTGTTGTCTACAGAAATAACACAGCCTTTCCCTTAGAGCAGCTCATCAGAATTTGCATTTTTCTGCATTGTTGATAGTTTGGAAGACTTTGTTTTGGCTTCATAATTCAGTATCCGCAATGTCAAGTATTTGATGGGATCGTTGTCCACTCTGGGGAAATGGCCATCACGTCTCCTTCGTTCACAAGTGCTACGATTTAGAAGATTTTTCCACAGGCCAGGTCATGGCTCCACGCATTTTGAGCTCCATTCGTCTCTTCTCCACCCCTCGCCCACACTGATGCTGAGCACTGCGGTACACACTCGTATCCTGATGTGAGCCTCGGGCTCTGCGCCCCACGTCAGGACACGTTGGACGACAGGGGTACTTCTCGATGATCACGGGTACACTGGGATGTTAGTGACGTATTAACTGTGCATGGAAATGACCACTGACCCCTAAACCCCACTGATCATGTCTCCCTCTTCGTTTCCCTTCCACTGATTTCCAGCCTGGGGTGGGTCACGTGACGAGGGTCAGTTGGCATGGGAATAGGCAGTGATCACACCTGCGGTAGTTCATCGTACTTTGGCCAAACTTATAAAAACACATGTCCCCCTGAAAGCAGGGGGACACCCCACCAAGGGTTCTCTGGAAGGGACCTGTGCGGGGTGGGGAGGGTGGTTGCCTAAAGTTTCAGCTTCCTCATCTTCCCAGTAAATCTGCCTCTGCTGACATCTCAACCCGTCAGACCATCGGGGGCAAGTCATCAGAGCAGCTGCACCTTCACGCCCTGTAAGCGCCCAAAGGTCGTCATCACAATGGAGTTTCATGGCAGTTTAGGACTGGAGTATTTTAAAAGCATTTCACATCGTTTCCTGCTACCTTCAATAGTGAGAGCTGTGCTCTTGATGATGCAAGGTGTGCACTGGGCCTGCTCTAAGGGAGCGATTCACTCGGGGACCCCGAGGTGTCACCAGGTGTTGACCCCAGCACTGCATGGCTCCACACTCAGTCGCCTCAAGTCTTTCTCTTTGTAAGTTTCAAAGCCCTTCTAAAGCTGTTAGCTGTCACTTCTTGCTGCCTTGAATAAGCCGTGGTCTGAGAAACCAAACCAGCCAGCTTCCTTTCAGTTAACAGGTCCTTCTGAGTACCTGTTATGTGTTGGGTAATGATGGGCTAAGAAACATATATTTAGGAATAAGAATCAATAATAACGAACATTCACTGGATGCCTGTTCTGTATCAGGTGTTCTAAGCCCATCACATGTATTCACTCATGTGACCCTTACAGTAATCCATGAGGCAGGTGCTACTGTGATTCGTGTCCTGCAGGTGAGGAGGCATGGGCCCAGAAGAGTGAAGTGACTGGTCCTCGGTCACGTAGCGAGAGGTGCGGGGCTGGGATGCCCCCAGGCAGTCTGGCTTCAGCGCCACACCCTCAGCCATGCACCCGTGACTTCTCAGTGCGTCACTTCTCATCTCACAATACCCTCGAAGGCAATGTTTTTTTTTTAATGTATTAAGGTGACAGTGGCTCGGAGGCCGTGTGTTAGATGGTATTTTAGGAATAAGGAAATTGAAGCTCTTGGAAGTTAAGTGACTTGCCCGAGGAACTGATTCCAAAATACCCACCTTTTTTTTTTCACCCTGTTGTAACTCTTAGAGATTCATGTACTACGGGGCCAGCGTTACAACTGCCGATAACGCTGTTATCATGAGGCTATGAATCAGGCCCAGGAAGCATGATGTGTCCCCAAGGAGATTACACCCTCAAATGCACAGGACAGGAGAGAGCTGTGGTGTGAGAGTCTGCGCAGCTCCTCCGTGGACCTGCGAAGGGGTCCCGGCGTTTCTGTCGACCGTTCGAACTTGTTTCCTTCATTTCCTGATCACTGGCTGAGTTCTGGACGGAGGAGATTGCTGGGGATCTAGGTTCAGGGTAGTGAGATGTGGAGTTATCCCAGAGTTTTAGGACAGAGCAGTAATGCAGTCTGTGCATACAGGAAGGTCGGGGAAGACCTGGGGGTAAACATGTGATCTGGTTGAGAGAACATGTTTGTCACTTCTGGGTTCTGATCTCGCAGGGATTTTAGAGAACGTGCTAGTTGCTCTGAGCTTCTGTCTGTGACCTGGTGACAGGTACCCCATCATAGCCTTGGAGCATTGATCACTGTTGAACAGCACCAGGCGGGGGTCTGCATGGTTCGGGACATTGTCGTAAGGGCTCTTAGGATGCTGAGCTCTGAATGAGTGATTCACGCAGAAAGGCATGCCGGGAAGTCAACGTTATACTCAGTAGCCGTGCCCTGAGTCTTGCTAGAAGTCTTGCTCCGCCTGTCCCACGCTTTTTTTAAATAGGTCCCTGTCATGCTGTGCTATTCTTGCTGTGGCTGCAGAACCAAGTCTGCAAGCTTTGACTGAGGCATCGGGCACTTTTCAGTACTGCTGTATGTTGAACACATCCGAGCGCTCATACAGCAGAATTTTCTAAATATTATAAAGTAATATTTGTTTAGAAAAAGAGAAAGATAACTAGAGAAGATGGCTCACACTCCAGTTTTTCTTCTCCTCAAGTAGAAATGCTCTTACTGTGTGGAAAAGGGCAAGAACACAGCAAGCCATGGGGTATCTTTTTAAAAACGACTCTCCAGGTGTGGGGGACCTATATGCTTTCAGCTTTATCCCTCTTCTGGGTCCAGTTTTGTATGATGAGCAAATTAGTTTATCGTCATGATGCTGAGATATTGCAAATACTTGATCATCATATAGAAGATATTTTCTTCACTGCACTGTACTGAGTGGACTCAGGTACATTTTAGAATTACCTTTCCCTCCAACAAAGTCATTGAATCCAAATTGTACTGTTTTTTTTTTAAATTCCAATTTTGCTGACTCAGCATCAGTAGAAGTAAATATGGTAGGAACTGATATGATACTAGATGACGTTACGTCACGATGAACTTGGAAAGCAGCAGTGTCACGCAGAAGAATGTCTTTCATCTTCGGCTGAAATATTAATAGAGGAAGGCACGTGCCTACAACTTCCGAATGGTTCAGCAAAAAAGAGAGAAAATAAATGTGGCAAAACATGAACAATTGGTGAATGTAAGTGAAGGGTATACGAGTATTCATTGTGCCATCCTTCCCGTTTCTCTGTAATTTTGAACATTTTCAAGAAAAGTTGGGTGAAGAAAGTAAAATTCTATGCATTTTGTCCTCTAACACGACTGTCTCTAAAGGCAGAAATCACCACAAATGGGACACCTTGAGATGTTGGGTCTTTTTCACCTCCTATTTCCTTGCTCACTCAGTTCCTGTCAGGCCTGAAAGCCGCAGTCAAATATTTATCTATATGATGTGCAGGATAATTTTCTGCCAGGAAGACAAGGCTCAGCTGCCCTGCAGACTCGGTTGGTTGAAAGAGGAGTATGGGGCGTGCCGCCGACCCTGGTGCCACCTGCATGAGTGTCCAGTGTTTCAAACGGCAAGGTTTGCTTCTTAACAGGGAGAAAATGTGCTGTGTGTGCGTGTGACAGAGAGTATGTGCACGGGGGAGCACACGCTTGTCCCATAAAGCCTTCACCGCTCACGAGCTCCAGGAGCACTCTGCCAAGAACTAGTGTCCAGGCCCATGCACAGCCTCTCGCGTGTGTGCTGCTGAGTTTAGTGCGGCGCCCCCGCTCAGCGTTTTGACTTTCAGCCAGGGGATGCAAGGGCCTCTTTTAGATCAAGTTGCACTTATGTGGGGTCTTCCTATAGAGTCCACATTTTCTTCAGCCTGGGACGTGTCTCCCAATGTGGAAGCCAGTTGTCCATGCTGATGTGCTCTTCAAGACATTGCTTCCAAGAGTCTCAACCTTACTCGGGTGTTAGGCTCTGATGTCGGCGCATATGACCAAAATTTCTCCTGAAAAATCCCTTCAGTGGCCCATAAAATACACTGTGAGAGGCACCTGGGAACTCAGGCCAGTAGGGAGCACAGGCTGACGGTCCTGTCCCATGCTCATTCTGGGGCCTCTGTCCTTTGAAGAGAATGGCAGCCCAAATGCCAATCAGCAGGGCCACTGCCGCCTTGTGGTTGGTTAAGAGTGCTCTGCAGGTGCACTGCCTGGGTTCAAATCCTGGCCCCAGCACTTCCTGGACAGATGTGTGTCTGTGGACAAGGTACTTGAACTCTGTTTTCTCATCTGTGAAATGGGAATCATGAATTCTTTTATATGAAGTGCTTGCAACAGTGTTGGCACATAGTTAGTTTCATATAAGTATTTACTACCAGTGGGTTTTTTTTTCCTTCCCAATGTTTATATTGGTGTTCATGTAAGTTACGTGCATTTAAAGTGTAACTCCACTATAAAGGGTCAAGAGTGTGCTTTAGAGTTAGCAGTTTAAAAAGGACATTTGACCTGTCCCTCCTGCACACAGGAAGCTTCTACACAACGCCAGTCTTGGGTTCACTGCAGTTAAGATCGCCTTCGTTGTGCGGAGGCTGTTTCTGGTCTTATCATCACAGTGTAAAGTGATGGTGCTTGACAGTTGATAAAAAGGGAAGACAGAGCTGGAAAGGACGCCCCTGCAAACTGTCAGACGGGGCTGCTGCGTGGGGCTGATGGCTGGCTGGCCTGTGGTTGGGTGCTGCTCCAAGACAGTGCTCAGCACAGCAGGTGACCTTGACACCTCTTCCTGTGACTTCCTGTAGCCCTTGCTCTTGACCAGCACAGTGAGCTGGCCACTGCCATCTTCCTAAGTACCATACATTCAGTAGGATTATGGGAGCGGGAAATGCTGACTATGTGGCCTCTCTCTTTAGTTCCCACCTGAGAAAGTGCCCTATGGCCTCTGCCTTAAATCAAAGGCCTGAGGACAGCACTATTGAGAGTGAAATCCATCAGAAATAAATCTGCCAGAGACAGGAAATTGAGTCGGAGGTGTCTTATCAGGTGCTGAGCTTAACCCTGACCTCCTGGAGAAGCACCAAGAACCTGAGATACAGATACGTTTCCATTTACAACTGGAGGCTTGACAGCTGCAGACCCCTGGGAAGCCCACAGCCCTCTGGTGAATCTGTGATGCCTTCTGGGCAATAGATCAAATGGCCAGGAATGTCCCAGCTTCCCTCTGCCTGGGGCCTTGGGTACAGGGGTGCAAGAGGGCGCCTTTCTGAAGGCTGAGGCTCCCTAGCATTACCGAGTTACAGGGAACATCTTGATTTGCTTGCTGCCCTGAGGTATTTTCAAGGCCACAAACACTGACTCATTTGAGGGCCACAGCCCCAGGACTGATCTAAGTTGGTGACAGAAATAGCCAGCCCAGACCAGCCCTTGATTTCCTTTGGAAACCTTTCTGGCTGTAGCTTGAGCCCTGTGGGGCTGGGGAGCCGGTGGGCCCTCTCATACCAGAGACTTTCATGCGAGAATTCCTGCCCTCAAGTTCCCCAGGAAAATGTCCTTGAATGGATGTGAATCTGGTCATGGGTTTGAGGTAGGAAAATAAGAGTTTAATTTTAGTAAAGAAGCTAGAGATAGATTAGAATGCTGTCTGTATGTTATCTGAGAATAGTTAAATAAATCACAGCACTTGGACATGGTGAAATTTATGCAGCTATTAAAGAGTACGTTTTTGAAGGGAATACAATGCATAAGAAAATGCTCAATAAATATTCCGTTGTGGGTAAGAGGGTGGGGACGGGAAACTCCGTGCAATGGTCCGGTTCGGTACAAACGTGAGAATGTGTCGTGTGTGTGTGGAAATATGCCTGAGTGTTACGAGTGATTATTTCAAGGGGGTAGAAACACACGATTTTTATTTTCTTTGTATTTTCTAATATTTGCCAAAGTTTGTATCCTGAGCACATATTATGTTCAGATGTTTTCTTTTTCTTTTTTTTAAAGATTTTATTTATTTATTTTAGCAAAAGGGGAAGGAAGGGAGAAAGAGAGGGAGAGAAATACCAATGTGTGGTTGCCTCTCGCACGCCCCCTACTGGGGACCTGGCCCGCAACCCAGGCATGTGCCCTGACTGGGAATCAAACCAGCGACCCTTTGGTTCGCAGGCCGGCGCTCCATCCACTGAACCACACCAGCCAGGGCAGAAATGTTTTCTAATGTGAAATGAAGAGAAACTGAAGAGTCCTGAATACTCAGAGGTGGTACCCTCCCTGGACGCTGGCGGGGGTGATGCTGAAACGAGCATGCTCCCTGCAGTAGCCAAGCTCAGCAGCACGCACACCCCTCTCTCCCTTTCAGCATCGAGGCTGGGCCTTCATGCTTTGCTGGTGGATGTGACTGAACCCGTTTATGTAAGCTCACTGTCCCAGCTTTGTGATGGACAGGAAAAGCACACAATCGTGGAATTAGGTTTCTTTAAAAATCTGGACAGAGTCGAGATGAGCAGTGGAAAATCCATTTCAGGTGCACAGGCCCATATCTGTAATCCCGTTACCTGACGGCGTGTTTAATTCATTTGCTGGCCTGACTCGGGTGGGTGGGTGTCCTCTGAACAGCAGTGACCACAGGAAAGGAGGCGTGTTTAGGAACATGTGGGCAGCGGCCTCCTCTCTCAAATCATTTTTGGCCACAGCGACCCAGGCGAGCCAAGACGCTGCCAGAGCCCTCAAGGCTGGGCGTCACTGTTTCGTAACAGCTTTGGAGGCTGGGAGACGAACCAGACACAGAATGGGGCCTTAGGCAGAAATTAGAACATGATTGGACAGAAAGGCTGGAGATCACAGAGATGCAGGTTAAGTTTCTTCCTCCCCTCTCCTTCCCTCACTCATGCCCCCTTATTAATGGCAAAGACCACAAGCAATCCTCTCGACTCCCGGGGATAAATGGAACCTGCCTCCCACCAATACATGCATAGATGTGTGTATAAGTAAAGTTAACCCAAGTGGAAAAGAATTTATTATTCACATTCATTTAAGGAGAAACAAGAAAGCAGAACAAATGGAGAAAAACAAAAGGGTGGAGGCATTTACAGTGTTTAATGGGGTTGTGGCAACTTAAAACCTCTTCTCGTTGGTTATGTATACTGAGCACCAAGAGTCTGAGCTCGCCCCCACCCCCGATTTCCTCCTTCTGGAGAAAGGGGGCCCGAGCTTGGAGGAGATACACCAGCTCTGATAAGGCCTCATTACATCTGGCAAGCCCGAGACAGAAATTAATGGGACCCGATCATTCTTCTGCACGAGAGGCCGTGCTGCCCAGCCAAACGATTTTAGCTCTTGCCATGCCGGAGATCGTCAAACAAATTAATAGCATGCTAATGGGTGCCTTTCAGGCTTCTCGTTTATATTAATGAGGTCCACTCCATCCGATAACCAGTGATTTATAGCCCTGGAACTTGGAGCCCGGCTATAAAGATTGTCTTTTGTCACTCTTTCTGGGGTGGAGCAGCCCGCCTAACAAGCTAAATGGTGGGGTTTTGTAATTGAATTCTACAATGTGAAACGCCTGACGCGAGAGCATTTCATTCTGATCATGGCTTTGGAAGCTGAAAGGCAGGCCTTCAGTGTGTCTCCCACTACCCAGAGCTGAATGCAGTCTGATTTGGGTTTCCACAACTTGTAAAACAAGAGTGTGACATGATTGTTAATGCAAGGGTATTCATGCTGAGCTAGCATGGAGTTGGATTCAGTGGGCTATATAATAGCTCCTCTAAAAGAAAACAATATATTTTTTAAAGCCATAAGAGAAACGCCTTTCTTACCTTGAGGGTGCATGCATCCTTCACCTTCACAACCCCCCCCCGACCCCCGGCCCCCGGCACCAGTGAATAGGAGGCAGAGAGCGCTGGCGGTGCACCAGGCACCATGCCCCTATTTTATCCCTGTCTCCTTTAATCGTCCCAGCGGTTCTATAAAGTAGGTAGTAATATTATTCCCATTTTACAGAGACAAAACTGGAGCGTAAAGAGGTTAAGGAGCTGACCCCAGTTTTTAGAGCTAGTGAGTGGTGGAACCCGGATGCCAGCCTTGCAGACTCTGCTACCTCAAAGGTCACCTGTGCCTTGCTACCTCCACTATAAGGGTGGGGGAGGTGGGCAGCGGACGAGCAAACTCAGCATGCCCTTGGCACGAGGGCCCAAAGTGTAGCTGGGGGCCTGGGAAAAAAGCTGGTTACCAATGAAAAGGCCCATCCCCCTGAAGACTTCAGGCAGGGCTCATTTACTAGCCTAAAACGTCCGGTCCGCAGTGCCGGGCTGGTTGGTCCCCAAGGTGGCAAGACCTGCAGGGCTGCAGCTTCCTTGGGCTTTGCAAACAACTGCCTTCATTGTTTTCCATGAGGACTTCCCCGTTTGACAGTCACGACTTCCCAAACACACAGTCCTCCCAAACAAGGCAACCCGATCCCATTGAAGATCTTGGCTCAAACATCACAGGGATGTCTTGCTTAAATGATTATTATTTTTTTTACATCCATTTAGGTTCATTTTCTGTGGTCCATAACCACCACAGATAGCCATGTCCTAGAAACGATCTGAAGACAGCTTATTTTTCATAAGCAGTAGTCTGGAAATTTAATTGATAGGTCATCCCAGCCCACCGCCCCCCCCCGCCGCCCCCCCGTGCAGACGCCTCTTCAGCCCGTGCTCTTTACCGACTTTGACTTTGATTCCTTTAGCTCTTCCCATTTTACAACCACCAGCCATTCCAGAAACACATCTGCTAAAAAGATCCATCCCTGGTAGGGGGAATTAAGTGCATATTTTCACTTCAGACAATTTTACTTCATGTTTTCTGCATCGCGAGGCGCAGAGGATTAATGCAGACGTCCCCGAAAAGCTCCTAGGAACCTTAAGCTGCATCTTCAATCACTCGAACCACTCAAGGGCCAGAATTTAAAAGAGGGTGAGGAAGTACCAAGTATAAAATTAGAACAGGAGTCTTTATTAATTGAAACACTTATGCAGGCCCGGTTGCATGGAGGAAGCACTAAACTCTTTTGCTTTGATGTACCCAAGCTGAACACTTTTTAATGGGAAGACCAGAAAGGAAAATGGCTTTTAAAAGTAACTGGTTTAAAAGAAGAGAGAAGTGAAATTCCCATCCCCCACCCAGGCTTCCTTCTGTAATTTTCTGTGTATTTTTTAAAAGATTTTATTTATTCATTCTCGGAGAGGGGGAGGGAGGAAGAAAGAGAAGGAGAAAAACAGCCATGTGTGGTTGCCTCTCGTGCGCCCAGTACTGGGGACCCGGCCCACAACCCGGGCATGTGCCCTGACTGGGAATCAAATCGGTGATTCCCTGGTTCACAGGCCAGCACTCAGTCCACTGAGCTACACCAGCCAGGGCTAATATTCTGTGTTTTAAAGGTAGAAATTAAGACCTGAGTTTTATGCCAAGCATAGGCCACGAGTGGGTGAGTCTGGTCATTAGTGTTGCAGTGAATGAGGACATATATTTTGTGACGTCCATTGCAGTAGCCAAGAGTCCCAGGCTCTGGCTCCGTTTCTTACACACCACGTGTGACCTTGGGCCACTTCCCCTCTCTGAGTCTGAGTAAGATGGAGAAAAATTGACAGATGCTCTACTTGCACTCACCTTGAAAATTCTTCATTTTGGTTGTGTGTTCATTGTAAGGCATTCTACTTTAAAGCACACTAGAAAAAGCTAAATGGAATCTGGCTGGCATCCTTTAAGCTGAAGCTTAAAAAGCATGTAGTTGAAAAGACTGGAGAGAGAATAGGACAAGGTGCAAAGGCTTCAGAGAGGCGAGGGATCTTTAAGGAAAAGCAAATTCATTTCTAAATTTACAGAGCATCTACCATGTGCCAGGTACAAGGCCAACCAGTGAGGATATAACGTGAATGTGTACACAAAGTGCCGGGGCTACACCTGCCTGCCTTCGTGAATTACAAGAGCCCCCCGCCCTTATTCGTGGGGATACGTTCTAACTCTCCCAGTGGATTCCTGAAACCACAGATAGTACTAAACCCTATATATAATGTTTTTTCCCATGCATACATACCCGTGATAAAGCTTAATTTATAAACTAGGCACAGTGAGAGATTAACAATAACTAGTAATAAAATAGAGCAATTTTAACAATATACCGTAATAAAAGTTATATGAATATAGTTAAGTGAAATAAGAGTTACTTGAACCCAAGCACAGTGGTGCCACTGCAGCTGATCTGATAACCAGGACGGCTGCTAAGTGACTGGCAGGCCAGCGGCCTGTGTGTATGGCGCGAAACGCTGGAGAAAGGGGTGACTCACCTCCCGGGCAAGACGGATCAGGAGGATGTGAGATTTCACTGTGCCACTCAGAAGGCATACAATTTAAATTTTATGAATTGTTCATTTCCAGAATTTTCCATTGAATGGTTTTGGATCACGGTCGATCACAGGTAACTGAAACCCAAGGAAAGTGAGACTGTGGATAAGGCGGACTACTGCATTTTAACAGTGTGTTTCTTTTACTGATAAGCCATATATGACATAGCTATACTGCGTATGTGAATGAGGGCCTAACTTATCGGAAGTTGTCTTAAAACTCATGAGTGGTGGTAAATTTCTCTAGGTCTTTGAGTAATCAGGGCTGTCCGGAAGTTCAGCTGCCACCTTCTTCTTCTTCTTCTTCTT